>CM019824.1:87793547-88080090 GCA_009763385.1 Coix lacryma-jobi var. lacryma-jobi | reverse complement strand
GCAGCTGGGGCAGCTCGGGACGGAGAGGGATCAGCCCGACATCGAGCTCGACCGTCCAGTATGGCCGTTTCCTGACGCGCCAAGCCCGCCCCTTGCCATGTTCCACGTCGAGCGACCGGTTCGGCGGGGGGCTCCGCGCGAGGTGCAGGCCATCTTTCGGGAGGTGGCCGAGCTCATGGCGAAGGCGGAGTGGTCCTGCTCCGAGGAGGCAGGCCGGTCCGCACAGGTGTCGGCCGCCCTCGCGAGGGCTGAGGCGGAGCTTCAAGATCTCCGCGCTGAGCTGAGCCGGAATGCCCAAATGGCGAGCCGGCTCAACGAGGCGGAGGCGGAGGTCCGGGCGGCTCGAGGCGAGGTTGCTCGATCCAAGGAGGAGGCCGCCGCCGCTCTCGAACCGTCGAGGAAGGAGGCCGCGGAAGTCCGAAGCGAGGCCACCTCCGCCCGGGCTGAAGCCGAGGCGGCGAAGCAGGAGGCCGCTGACGCCCGTGGCGAGGCCGCCGCTGCCCGAACCGCAGCGGAGGCGGCGAGAAAAGAGGCCGAAGACTCCGAGATTGGTGTCGCCACCGCCCGAGCTGCCGAGGGGGCGGCGCGGCAGGAGGTGATCCGCAAGGATCTGGCCCTTGTGGAGGCGGGCCGGCTGATCGAGGACCTTAGGTCCGAGAGGCTCCTCATGCTGGCCGAGAAGCGTAGGCTTGAGCAGCGTGCTGAGGGCCTGACCAGCGACCTCGCCGCACTGGGGCAACATTGCGACGGTGAGGCTTACACCTTGTTCTTGTTTGGGTCTCGGAGTTTTTTGTTACGCCGCAGTCTCACTCTTCCTTGTTCGTTGCGCAGGGGTCGAGAAGACGGTCGAGGAGCTCCGTGGGACGAACCAGGCTCTCTTGGACCAACTCCAAGATGAGACAATGGTGGCGGAGCGGGCTCGCACCTCCCTCGACCGGCTTGGCCCCATGTGGGGTGCTCCTCCAGTAGCTGCGGCAGAAGGCGCGGTGGCCCGAGGTGATGCCTTGGTCGACGCCTTGTGCTTCTTCGACGCAGCGGCGCGGGACCGTGTCCGGCAAGCTCTCCATCATGGCGTCAAGCAGACGCTCGCAGTCGTTCGCTCCGGTTTCCGCTTCCCGGTCCACGTTGTCGCCAACGGCTTCATCGAGATCGAGGGGAAGGACGAGAAGTGGAACAACTGCCGTGTTGACAAAATTTTGGAGAAGATGGAGAGGCCGGGTACATCGCTCGCCAAGATTTTCGAGGAGGACGTGCTGCCTCCTGACGCCAGCAGCGGTGTCGAGGGCCCTCCTCCTTCTAGCTCGGGTGTCGAGGCTGAGCCCACCGTGGAAGACCTCGGGGAGGAGTACCACACCGACGAGGATTAGGGCCTGCGTGCCAAATTTGGGCGTCGAGGCCCTTGTAAAAATTTTATGGCATGGATGAGGGTCTATCGAGACCCATTTGCATATATGACTTGTTTGTTTAAAGGTGTTGTTTTCTTTTCAAATGTGTTTGACCACTTCTCTTTGTTGCAAGCTCGAGTTTCTGCTAACTTAGTCCGTACTCCTTCGATACGTCGCGAGCCCCTCGAGGGGAGGCGTAGGTAGGGTACCGTAGCCCGGGGGCGTAGGTGGCCGTCTACGTCGACGCCTCCCGACCTTTGGAGGCTCGAGGTATTTTGGGATTTAGACGTCGCTAGTTCACTCGAGGCACGAGTCGAGACGAGGGTCGAATTTTTTGAAAAGAAAACACGCATTTTTTCCGGAGTCTGGGGGGCGGTTACCCCCCTGTCAGCCCCCGAGGGAGGCTCGACCCTGAGCAAGGCAGGGTCGAGGCTACCTTATGCTGCCAAGCAAAATGAAAGACAACGCACGAGATTGTTCATTCATATTTGACATGTTTGTACAAAGCAACAAAATGAACGAAGCCTTGAGGCCCTTAAGGATAGAAGCGACGTAGCTGAGATATGTTCCACGCGTTCGCTAGGATTCTGCCTTGATCGTCGTAGAGCTTGTATGTTCCTGGCTTGAGCACCTTAGCCACGGTGTATGGGCCCTCCCATGGAGGGGTGAGCTTGTGGCGCCCTCGATTGTCTTGAAGCCGTCGAAGCACGAGGTCCCCCACTGCTAGGTCTCTTTTGCGCACATACTTGTCGTGGTAGCGTCGAAGTGATTGCTGGTAGCGTGCGGAGTTGATGAGCGCCGCATCTCGGGCCTCCTCGAGCTGGTCCTTGGCGTTGGCAAGCCTCTCGTCGTTGTTTTGCTCGTTGTAGGCTCGAAGTCGAGGGGAGCCGTACTCGAGGTCCGTAGGCAAGACTGCCTCGGCGCCGTAGGTTAGGAAAAACGGAGTGAACCCGGTGGCTCGACTCGGCGTAGTCCTGAGGCCCCACAGCACCGAGGGGAGCTCTGCGGCCCATCCCTTTCCGAAATTTTTGAGAGCCTTGAACAGCCTCGGCTTCAGCCCATGGAGTATCATGCCGTTGGCGCGCTCGACCTGCCCGTTGCATTGAGGGTATGCGACCGAGGCCCAGGTTACGCGAATGTGGTTGTCATCGCAGAAGTTGGTGAACTTTTTGCCCGTGAATTGGGTGCCATTGTCGGTGATGATGACGTTAGGCACTCCAAACCGGTACATGATGTTGGCGATGAACTCGACGGCCTTCTCGGAGGTGGGGTCTCCTATCGGCTTAGCCTCGATCCACTTGGTGAACTTGTCGATGGCCACGAGCACGTGTGTGTACCCTCCACTTGTCCTTTTGAGGGGACCCACAAGGTCGAGCCCCCAAACGGCAAATGGCCAAGTGATTGGGATCATCTGCAGGGCGTGTGCGGGCTGGTGCGTTTGCTTGGCGTAGAATTGACACCCATGGCATGCTCGGACCAAGCGCTTGGCGTCCCCAATGGCGGTCGGCCAATAGAAGCCTTGACGGAAGGCGTTCCCAACCAGGGCCCTCGGCGCTACGTGGTGGCCGCAAGCCCCCGAGTGCATGTCGTCGAGGAGCTTGCGTCCTTCCTCGAGGAGGATGCAGCGCTGAAGGATCCCGGTCGGGCTTCGTCGGTATAGTTCTCGTTCGTCGCCGTAGGTGACGTAGGTCTTGGCCCTTCGAGCTATGCGTCGAGCCTCCGTCTTGTCTTCCGGTAGCACGCCTAGCGCTAAGTAGTCGAGGTAGGGCGTCCGCCAGTCGAGGTGTCGTGGTGAAGAAGAGGCGGTTGCGTCGACCTGCATCGCCTCAGCGGATGTCCAGGGGTCATTCCCGAGGGGTGGCGTTGAAAGTCGAGCCCCCGTGTCTAGCTCGAGGGGTGGCGTCGAGGGGCCAGCCCCCGGGTCGATTTCGACGGATGGCTCGAAGACGTCCCTCGAGAAGACGTCTGGTGGTACCGTGCCGCGCGTGGACGCCAACTTTGCCAGCTCGTCTGCGGCCTCGTTGTACTTTCAAGCTATGTGGTTGAGCTCGAGGCCGTAAAACTTATCTTCCAGCTTGCGCACCTCCCCGCAGTATGCCTCCATCTTGGGATCGATGCAGCTTGAAGCCTTCATAACCTGGTTGATGACGAGCTGCGAGTCTCCTCGGGCGTCGAGGCGTCGGACCCCGAGCTCGAGGGCGATGCGCAGCCCATTGACGAGGGCCTCGTACTCGGCGACGTTGTTGGAGGCGGGGAAGTGCAAGCGTAGCAGGTAGCGCATGTGGACTCCGAGGGGTGAGATGAAGAGCAGGCCTGCGCCTGCCCCCGTCTTCGTGAGGGATCCGTCGAAGTACATGGTCCAGAGCTCGGCTTGAATCTGTGTCGGCGGGAGCTGAGTGTCGGTCCATTCAGCAACGAAGTCCGCCAACGCTTGCGACTTGATGGCCTTTCGCGGGGCATAGGTGATGGTCTCCCCCATTAGTTCGGTGGACCACTTGGCGATGCGCCCCGTGGCCTCCCGATTGTTGATGATCTCTCCGAGGGGGAAGGACGACACCACCGTTACGGGATGAGCGAGGAAGTAGTTCTGGAGCTTGCGCCTTGTGACGATGATGCCGTAGAGCAGCTTCTGGATGTGCGGATAACTGACCTTGGCCTCGGAGAGTACTTCACTGGTGAAGTACACCGGTCGTTGGACCGGCAATGCATGACCCTCCTCATGCCTCTCGACGGCTACGACCGCGCTGACCACCTGAGTGGTTGCGGCCACATAGAGGAGGAGAGGCTTGGGGGAATCGCCAACCTGGGCTGGTCGCGGTGGCACGAGGATTAGTGCGGAAGTCAGCAACCCCTTCAACTTGGTTAAGGCCTCCTCGGCTTCGACAGTCCACGCAAAGTGTTCCGTCTTCTTCAGCAGGCGGTAGAGGGGTAGCGCTTTTTCCCCTAGCCTCGAGATGAATCTGCTGAGAGCGGCTAGGCAGCCAGTCACTTTCTGCACACCCTTGAGGTCTCGAATCGGGCCCATCCTCGTGACTGCTGAGATTTTTTTGGGTTTGCCTCGATCCCCCGTTGTGAGACAATGTAGCCAAGTAGCATGCCTCGAGGCACACCAAAGACACACTTCTCGGGGTTGAGTTTCACATTCTTGGCCCGGAGGCACTCGAATGTGGTCTCGAGGTCGCTGATGAGGTTCCCGACTTTCTTGGTTTTAACCACGATGTCATCGACGTAGGCCTCGACGGTCCTGCCTATGTGCTCGCCAAAGATGTGCTGCATACATCGTTGATACGTTGCCCCGGCGTTTCGTAGGCCGAAGGGCATCGTAACGTAGCAATACATACCAAATGGCGTGATAAAAGAGGTTGCGAGTTCGTCGGATTTTTTCATCTTAATTTGGTGGTAGCCGGAATACGCATCAAGGAACGAAAGCACTTCGCACCCAGCAGTGGAATCGACAATCTGATCAATTCTAGGTAAAGGAAATGGAACTTTTGGACATGCTTTATTCAGACCAGTGTAGTCTACACACATCCGCATTTTTCCATTCTTTTTCCTAACTAATACAGGGTTAGCTAGCCACTCTGGGTAAAATATCTCCTTGATGAACCCGGCCGCCAAAAGCTTGTGCACCTCCTCGCCGATGATCCTGCGCTTCTCCTCGTCGAAGCGGCGCAGGAGTTGCTTCACTGGTCTGGAACCGGCCCGAATTTTCAAGGCGTGCTCGGCGACTTCCCTTGGTATGCCCGGCATGCCCGAGGGTGTGACGGAACGACCCTAATCCTATGGCCCACGTGTCCCTGTCAACCTCTGACAGCCGAACCCATGTTCCATGTGATTAAGACCTGTTCGCCACCGGGCTACATCAGCGCCCAATGTCCGCAGGATCATCTCATAATTTGGTTACAGCATTGCATACTTTTACAAATAACATCGGAATAAAGAGCGGAAGACTTAAATAACATTAGTTTTACAAAACGAGGTTTCAAATGAGGTAAGGAGTACGGTTATTACAAACCATTGTTCGGGTGATTCAAAGTAGACAACGTAGTGGAAACATTAACATAAAGATACATGTAACACCCAGCCCGAGGGTGCACATTTACTCATCGGCCTCTTCCTGGACGAAGGTCACGCAACAGGGTGCGAGACACATCGGGGTCTCAGGCATACCTGCAACATGGGTAACAAACCCTGAGTACTGGGGTACTCAACAAGACTTACCCGACTAAAGAAAAAGGGAGAAGACTCAGGAATGAGAGGCTTAGGGTAGTCAAGGTAAGGCTTAAGCAAGATCAAGTATTTTGCAGAAAAGCATTTTTGTAAACCTTATTTTATTTTTGAAAGATTCAGTATTTCTCAATTCTTCATCATTCATGATTCATTTTACATTTCAAAACATTCCTAGTTGAGAACCACTCTCCGTTGACAGTCAGTGGACCAAGTCTCCATAACCGAGGAGCAACGTTAATCCGGATAAATAATACTCAGCTGAGGATCCCTATCCACACTGCATATGTAGCACCCAAGCTTGCATATGCCAACTCGTCTACCACGATTCCTCCAAGATTGGACCCGGTCCTACGCCACCCGGAAGTACAGTACACCACACCAATCCGGGACTTTAACCCACGTGGGTACATGCTACTTCCGCCATCTCTCCACTCCTAGTGCGCGGTTGTCGGTCCAATAAAGGATTCCTCGGAGCCAGAGCTTTCCGAAGTATGTGAATAGTTACAAGTCTTGACCAGCAGGCCCCCATACGGATGGTCCCTAATTTTCCAGCCAGAACTACACCTTGGTTATATCTCACCCAAGCGTAATAGTCCTGTCAGTTTTTCAACCCTGTCCCGGTCGGTGTCAACTGTTGAGTCCCGGACTACAACATGACGGCACCGTACGCTCGGACAACCTCTCCTCGCTATTGACTAGGTACGGATCAGATACCTAGCCAACAGCCGGGGAGTAAGACCAAATTCCCATAAAAGTTCTTTAAGTGATCACACTTTTGAAATTGGCATTTTATTGCAAGGTCTAATTCAATAAGCATTGCTAAGCATTTTTCAAATACTTTTGAAAAGCAGGTATCGGGTGTATCGGTGGTCAAGGTGGATAGTGCATCAATTAGGATAGCACACAACTCCTATAAACCTAATGCAATAATTTAACTCAAAAGCATTTAAGGAAATCATTTTATAAATTCAAGGAAAGGGTTAAATGCACCGGGGCTTGCCTTGAAGAGCAAAGAGAGCAGACTCGGGGTAGGTATAGGTGTTGGAGCTCGGGGTCGCCTCGGGAGTTGGTTCGTCAACAGCGGCCTCGACTCTGGTACCTTCTTCGTCAACTATACGGATGCAATGATGAATGCTCATGAGAATGATGATATGGACTTATGGTGCAAGACAATTCCACTGAATCTAGATTACTCTTAGGCAAGGCATAATCGAAATCTAGGTTGAGCATAAAAGGTAACCATTTATTTCTTAAGCATTATTGATGTTAGGCCTTGTTATAATTATCCTAAGTATTAACCAAACATATCATCACAGACATCATAGACCAAAGGGTAGGGGTCTATGAACATCAATCAATCCAAAGATCACATCATTAAACACTTATTACCAACCCTAATCCATCTTTTCTATTTTTCTTATTTTATTTAAAAGGTCATTTTATGAAGTTGCTCCAAAAATTACCAAATTAATCACATAAGTTCATTAAGGCATAAACAGATGGCAAAACAAATTTCATAATTTTTGGAGGTCATTAAGATGCTCAAATAAATCTAAACATTTAATTAACAAAAGGCACTATTCCTTAATTAAAATAAATGCTCAAAAATCAACTTGCTCCAAAAGACTTCAAAATTTTACCAGAGGTTCAGCATGTTATAACAAGGTCTCAAAAATTTATCTCAAGATTTTTGGAGTTATAGATCACTCTCCAAAAATACCAAAACCTTCATTTTTCAATTAAAAGGGGAATTTTACATTTTCAAATTCTTGCAGAAAAGTCAAGTTTCATATTTTTATAAAATACTACACAGTGCAAGGAGCATACCACAATTTTCTCAGCATTTAAGGAACAACAGATTAATTCACACAAAAAAGAGAAAACGGAACACTATTCACAACTCTCAGAAAAAGAAAAGAGCACTGTGCTCCTTCTATGAAGGGCTCGGGCGAAACGGGCTCGGGCGAGTCGGAAAGTGAGTGCTCCGTCCGAGGCCTGGCCCGGAGGCTCGGGCGAAGCGGACTCGGGCGAGATGGAAGGCTCGGGCGAGACGGAAAAGCAAGCGTCCGTCCGAGGCCTACCTCGACGAAGCGGAGGGTGCATGAGTCCGCTCGAGGCTTGGGCTCGGGCGAGACGGAAACGCGTGCTCGAGGCTTGGGCTCGGGCGAGACGGAGTGGAAGCAGAGGCCGGAGGCCTCGGGTGCTTACCACGGATCGGAGGCAGGGCTCGAGGGTGTGGCTCGGCACGTGCTCGAGGGTGAGGCTCGAGGAAGGAGGCTCGACACGTGCTCGAGGGGCGGTGGTTCGGTGGAGCTCTTTCGGCGGCGAGCGGCGAGCGGCGCTCTGACGACCCTGCGCAACACACGAGACCGCAAGGGCCTGGTCAGAGTCGCACGGAACCAAGGAACACGACACGGGGGTCGGTGAGGGATGATCATGGCCGGAGACGGCGAATTTCACGAACCCGAGCTCGCCGGGTTTCTGCCGGAGATGGGAACGGCGAGCTTACGCCGGGCGATTGAGGGCGGTAGAGATGAAATTGAAGGGTGGGAAAGCTTCACGAGCTCAAGGCGGAGCTTCTGAGCTAGGTGGTGGAGCGGCGGAGGCACTGGACTGGCCTGGCCACGGTGGCGGAGAGGATGAGAAGCTCGGGGCTCCGGCGGGCTTATATAGCCGTGGCCAGAGGCCGGTAGAGAGCATGGGGTGGGGTGGATAAGATCGGCGGGAGCGTGCGCACTCGATTGCGCTAAGGCGGAGGTGATGGCGTGCAGCCGGGGCCGGTGCGCAAGCTTGGCCGGCAATGGCCACGCGGCGGCGGCGCGCTGGGCACGGTAGGGGACGGGAGCGGGGTCAACTGTGCGCGTGCGGGTGCGAAATGATGGTGGCGACAACGGCGGCTGGTCGGGGACAGACGAGCGGCTGCCAAACGCGTGGCGCGCGCAGCGCCGGAGGCTCGGCCACGACCGGGGCCCTCCCCCTACGCGAGGAAGATGAACAGGGCTATGCCCTAGGGTTTGACTTTTTGGCTGGTATCTGTATTTTGCAAATTACTCCCAAAGTTTGAACTATGCGACAAAAACTCAAAATACCAAAGTTGCTCAGAAAAATGAGATCTACAACTTTGTCAATATGAACATTTTCAAATTCCAAATAGTTTTTGAACTATATTCAAAAACAGAAAAGGGGACACTTTTCAAATTTGATTCAAATCAAAATTACTTTGGATTTCAAACTGAGACCTGAAAATTTGTAAATACCAAAGTTGTTCCTCTCGATCAGATTCACAACTTTTCTTTTTGAACCAACTCAAAATTTTGGCTTTTGAAAAAGTTATCAAAAAGGGGATAAATCCAGGATTTGGGATTTTAGGGTTTTGCAATAGGGAAAATCAAATCAAATCTGATTTTTGAACTTTGATCAATGCAACAAACATCAGGGCACTAAATTAGAACAAGAATTACATAGAACTAGGCACAGAGGTGAAATTACCATTTTGCCCTTAAGGAAGATTTGGGCTTTTAGGGTTTTTGAAAAGAGATTGCTACACAAGTACTAAGCAACATAAATGCAAGGCAAGGATGATTAATGACTAATGATGATGACATGTCAGGTTAATTACAGTTAAACACCAGAGGTGTTACAGCCTTCCCCCCTAAAAGAAATCTCGCCCTGAGATTTCACGTCTTAAGAAGGAAAAGGCAAAACTTTACATCTACAGAGATTCGAGAAAGTCGGGATAGTTCTTTGCTAAGAAGTCTTCGGATTCCCAGGTGGCTTCTTCTTCAGAGTGCTGGTTCCACTGGATCTTGTACCATCTTGTGGTGGTTCTTCGGGTAACACGATCCTTGTGATCCAACACGCGAACTGGATACTCAGTGTATGACAGATCTGGTTCTAGCTCAACGCCTTCAACTTCAACCACATGTTCAGGTACTCGGAGACACTTCTTGAGTTGGGAGACATGAAACACATTATGAACTGCTGAAAGATGATCGGGCAAACTTAACTTGTAAGCGACCTTGCCACAACGATCCAGAATTTCAAACGGACCAATGTAGCGGGGTGCTAACTTTCCTTTGACTCCAAAACGAGTGACTCCTTTAGTGGGTGAGACCTTCAGGTACACATAATCTCCAATCTGGAACTGCAGAGGTCGACGTTTCTTGTCAGCGTAACTTTTCTGTCGAGACTGTGCAATCTTCATGTTCTCTTGTATATGCTTGACTTTCTCTTCCATATCTTTAACTAGGTCAACTCCAAAGAATTCTCTTTCTCCGGGCTCAGACCAATTGAGAGGTGTACGACAACGACGACCGTATAGTGCTTCAAAGGGTGCCATTTTGATGCTCTCTTGGTAACTGTTATTATATGAGAACTCTGCCAAGGGCAAACACTGATCCCAAGTATCTGCGAAGGTTAGCACACAGGCTCTCAACATATCTTCTAACACTTGGTTGACTCTCTCAGTCTGTCCATCAGTCTGCGGATGATAAGCCGTGCTATACAATAGCTTGGTTCCAAGTGAGGCATGGAACGCTTTCCAGAACTTAGCGACAAACTGAGTACCACGATCTGAGATGATGGTCTTGGGTATGCCATGGAGCTTCACTATGTTGTTTTTGTACAAGGTGGCATAAGTTGGGGCGGTATAACTTGTTTTGACCGGTAAGAAGTGAGCTTGCTTCGTGAGACGGTCCACTATCACCCAAATGGAATCGAATCCCTTTTGAGTCTTGGGTAATCCATTGATAAAATCCATGCTGATATCCTCCCATTTCCAACCAGGTACTGACAAAGGTTGCAGCTCTCCTCCGGGCTTCATATGCACAGCCTTGACTTTCTGACATGTATCGCAACGAGCGACATGTCGAGCGATTTCGATCTTCATCTTTGTCCACCAGAATTTTTGCTTCAAGTCTTGGTACATCTTGTTGCTGCCAGGATGGATGGCAAATCTGGTTGAGTGTGCTTCATCAAGGATTATCTGTCTCAGCTCAGGTACCTTGGGAACTACCAGACGGTTCTTGAACCATACCACTCCTTCATCATCAATCCTGAAACAGTCAGCCTTTCCAACTTGAACCTTTTCGATGATGTGCTTGATTCCGGGGTTATCTTTCTGTGCAGCTATGATCTGTTCTCTGATAGAGGTTTCTACTCTGACATTGCCTAGACTTCCTTGTGGAACCATTTCAATACCCAGCTTCTCTAGTTCATAGCATAGGGAAGATTCATAGGATTTCATAACCAGACAGTTACAGTATGACTTGCGACTGAGTGCATCGGCGACCACATTCGCCTTACCCGGATGGTAATGCACTTCGATATCATAGTCCTTGATTAACTCAAGCCATCTTCGCTGCCTCATGTTCAGCTCTTCTTGGGTGAAGATATACTTCAGGCTCTTGTGATATGTGTACACATTGCAGGTACTGCCCAACAAATAATGACGCCAGATCTTCAAGGCATGAACCACTGCTGCTAACTCAAGATCATGAGTTGGATAATTTTCCTCATGTCGCTTAAGCTGCCGCGAGGCATAAGCGATCACTCTTCCTTCTTGCATCAACACGCAACCCAAACCAGTACCAGATGCATCACAGTAGACATCAAAGGGCTTCTCGACGTTTGGCTGAGCTAGCACTGGTGACGTGGTTAACAACTTCTTCAAAGTCTGAAAAGCTTGTTCACAAGCTGGTGACCAAAAGAACTTCACAGAACTCTTCAGCAACTCGGTGATAGGCTTGGCGATTCTGGAGAAATCTGGGATGAATCGACGATAATATCCAGCCATTCCGATAAAACTGCGGACCTTGTGAACAGAGGTAGGTGGCTTCCAATCCAGGATATCTGACACTTTTCCGGGGTCAACTGACACACCTTCAGCGGATAGGACATGACCAAGAAACTGTATCTGATCTAACCAGAACTCACATTTACTGAACTTAGCATAGAGCTGATGGTCTCTGAGACGGGATAGAACGATACGAAGATGCTTGGCGTGATCTTCAGGGGTTTTTGAGTAGACAAGGATGTCGTCAATGAACACGACCACGAATTTATCAAGCTCTGGCATGAAAACAGAGTTCATGAGGTACATGAAATGAGCAGGGGCATTGGTCAATCCGAAGGACATGACCAAATACTCATATAGACCGTATCTGGTGGTAAAAGCTGTTTTAGGAATATCTTCAGGAAGAATCTTTATTTGGTGGTAGCCGGATCTGAGATCGATCTTGGAGAATACTTTGGCTCCAGCTAACTGGTCAAAGAGAAGATCAATACGAGGCAAGGGATATTTGTTTTTGATGGTGACCTCATTGAGTGGGCGATAATCAATGCACATTCTGAGAGTCTTGTCTTTCTTCTTTACAAAGATTGCAGGACAGCCCCAAGGAGACGAGCTTGGGCGAATGAAACCCTTGTCCAACAAATCTTGTAATTGGATTTTTAGTTCTGCCAACTCTCTGGGAGGCATTCGATAAGCTCTGCGGGATATAGGAGCAGTCCCGGGCTTTAGCTCTATGGCAAACTCAACGTCACGGTCAGGAGGAAGACCAGGTAAATCCTCAGGAAAAACATCAGGGAATTCACAAACCACGGGGATGTCCCGGGTTTCCAGAACATAGGCGGTATTTATTTGAGTGGCTGCTGGTTTTTGAGGCATTGGAAGTTGGAGAAGGAGTTTGGCAGTACTGTTAGGAATATCCACTCTCACAACTCTATTCAGGATGTCGATCATGGCTTTATACTGACACATCCAATTCATGCCTAGGATGACATCTATCTCCTGATCATGAAGCACTATCATGGTGGTGGGAAATACATGTTCCCCCAACCTTACTGGTATACTGCGAACCACCTCTTTGGTGATTATACGCCCTCCAGGCGATAAAATGCAAAAACTTTCTTTCAACTCCCCAATTGATATGTCATGCTTAGAGACGAAGGTACGACTGATGAAAGAATGCGATGCACCAGAATCAAACAACACAACTGCAGGATGATTGGCAACGGGAAACCTACCGATCATGACGGGCTCCCCTTCTGGAATATCGCTGACAGTGGTGTAGTAGACTTGCCCGTGCTTCTTGACGAACTTGCCCTTCTGCACTTGCTGCTGTGGAGCACGGTGTTGCTGCTGCTGTGGTCCTCCAGGACCCTTCTGAAAGTTTTGAGCAGGCTTCTTGGGCTTTGGGCACTCGCGAGACCAGTGGCCAAGTTGACCACAGTTGTAGCAGGGATGGTTATAGGCGGTTTGTGGGGTGGTGATACGAACACCTGGGGCGTTCGGCTGAGTGGCACTTTGTTGGTTGGCGTTGTGGGTGGTAGCCGCGGTACGGACAACCACTTGCTGGTGAGGGTAAGGTGGACGGTTGTGGTGGTGACTAGGATGATATATGACCCTCTGGCGCTTGTGATTTCCAGAGTGGCTGCTAGATCCTGCTTTCTTCTTCTTCTTCTCCTCTTGGTACTAACGGTTACTCTCTTCAAAAGCAACTGCCCGGTCAACAGCCTCATGATAAGAACCGGTTAGGTTGTTTGACATGCTTCTGCGGATCTTAGGGTGCAATCCCCTAAGGAAACAATCTCTCTTCTTCTCATCCGTGTTGACATATTCCGCTGCATACTGACTCAGATGGTTGAATTGACCCACATACTGCATCACTGTGGAGTCCTTCTGCTGCAGGGCTAGGAACTGATCAAGCTTCATCTTCATCAGACCTGATGGGATGTGGTGTGCACGGAAAGCGGTCTGGAACTCTTCCCAGGTCAACTCATGACCTTCAGGCTGGGCAGCCAAGAGGTTGGCATACCAAGCACTTGCTGGGCCACGAAGCTGCTGCGAAGCAAACCGGGGCTTCTGGATTTCAGTGCATCGGATGAGACCAAACTTCTGCTCCATGGTGCGGAGCCAATCGTCAGCTTCGAGGGGTTCATCGGCTCTGGTGAAAACCGGTGGACGGGTTTCAGTGAAATCCACATAGGTGGTCTCTTGGTTGTGACGACCACGGTGACCAACATTCTGCTGTCCTTGGTTCTGAGCCATCAGATTGGCAGCGGCGGCCAGGGCTGCAATTGCATCTGCTAGGGTAGCTGGGACAGGTGGAGGGTTTGGGATGTTGGCATCATCAGAACCTCCAGCTCCGGTACGGGTGTTCACAGGCATCTGTATAAGCAACTCGGAACTCAGCATATATGGACAAAGGTTCTGAAACGACCGATTGATAGCTTCATTGATACAAAGATAGCTGGCTTGATAAAGATGACAACAGACTGATACAGGCCGATAAAGGGGAAAAGATACGAAAAAAAAGATACATGCCAGACTTGGCAACAGACAGACTAACGCCCCCAAACCTAGACTAAAGTTTTAGGTAAGCAGATGGTACAGACACAAGGAGTCTAGTCGTCATCGATGAAGATCAACTCTTCGTCATCATCATCATCCTCGATGATAAGCTCAGGCTCTTCCTCCTCATCTTCATCTTCAACGTGGACATCTTCAGCAGGTTCCACTTCCTCATTCTGATCGGGCTCGTGTTCTACTTCAGGTTCCTCCACGACTCCGTCTTCGGGGTCCTCAACAACTGGTGGAATCACGGGGTGAAGCTGGTTGTGCAGCTGGTGTACTTCCTCATGAAGCATATCATTGAACTGCTCGATCTGGGCGGTGTACTGCTGCAGTCCATGGAGCTGGGCTCTAGTGACATCCTCTCGGATCCATGTTGCATCACGCTGCTGGATAGCGCGAACCACATTCTGGTTAGCTTCCTCAAGAGCGGCTCGTGCCTCGTAGAACTCCAGGCGGGAAAGGTAGAAGTCATGCTCCATGTTCTCTATCTCAGCCTTCAGATTCTTGATTTCCTCCTTCAGCTGTTTGCGGGTACGACGGGGAAAACGACGACCATTGGAGGATTCTCCAGTCTCTTCTCCGGTGCGTGGCGCCAGCTGGTGACGCGGCACACCGTTCGGTCCAGTCGACTTGCGGGCGGTCAGCTTGATGCGAGCCATATCTGGACAAGAGGTTATAGATGAGAAAGGCTAGCAAGAAAAGGTATAGGCACACTATCCCAACGAACTCATTTATTTACTTAAGTGAATATGACATGATGCATGAATCGTTCCTACGGAACAAGGCAATGCAATACTTAACATATATAGGGCTTAAAACATGTTGTTCCACTAGCTAGTGTTGCCATATGAGAGACAAGATGAGAGAAGCAATTTGGACTCAAAAATAGTCAAGTTTAGTTTGTTTGGACTCAAAAGGTCTTTTGAAGTTTTCGCAAAAACGAACACTGCAACGTTAAAGTGAGATGCTCCGATACCACTCTGTGACGGAACGACCCTAATCCTATGGCCCACGTGTCCCTGTCAACCTCTGACAGCCGAACCCATGTTCCATGTGATTAAGACCTGTTCGCCACCGGGCTACATCAGCGCCCAATGTCCGCAGGATCATCTCACAATTCGGTTATAGCATTGCATACTTTTACAAATAACATCGGAATAAAGAGCGGAAGACTTAAATAACATTAGTTTTACAAAACGAGGTTTCAAATGAGGTAAGGAGTACGGTTATTACAAACCATTGTTCGGGTGATTCAAAGTAGACAACGTAGTGGAAACATTAACATAAAGATACATGTAACACCCAGCCCGAGGGTGCACATTTACTCATCGGCCTCATCGGCCTCTTCCTGGACGAAGGTCACGCAACAGGGTGCGAGACACATCGGGGTCTCAGGCATACCTGCAACATGGGTAACAAACCCTGAGTACTGGGGTACTCAACAAGACTTACCCGACTAAAGAAAAAGGGAGAAGACTCAGGAATGAGAGGCTTAGGGTAGTCAAGGTAAGGCTTAAGCAAGATCAAGTATTTTGCAGAAAAGCATTTTTGTAAACCTTATTTTATTTTTGAAAGATTCAGTATTTCTCAATTCTTCATCATTCATGATTCATTTTACATTTCAAAACATTCCTAGTTGAGAACCACTCTCCGTTGACAGTCAGTGGACCAAGTCTCCATAACCGAGGAGCAACGTTAATCCGGATAAATAATACTCAGCTGAGGATCCCTATCCACACTGCATATGTAGCACCCAAGCTTGCATATGCCAACTCGTCTACCACGATTCCTCCAAGATTTGACCCGGTCCTACGCCACCCGGAAGTACAGTACACCACACCAATCCGGGACTTTAACCCACGTGGGTACATGCTACTTCCGCCATCTCTCCACTCCCAGTGCGCGGTTGTCGGTCCAATAATGGATTCCTCGGAGCCAGAGCTTTCCGAAGTATGTGAATAGTTACAAGTCTTGACCAGCAGGCCCCGATACGGATGGTCCCTAATTTTCCAGCCAGAACTACACCTTGGTTATATCTCACCCAAGCGTAATAGTCCTGTCAGTTTTTCAACCCTGTCCCGGTCGGTGTCAACTGTTGAGTCCCGGACTACAACATGACGGCACCGTACGCTCGGACAACCTCTCCTCGCTATTGACTAGGTACGGATCAGATACCTAGCCAACAGCCGGGGAGTAAGACCAAATTCCCATAAAAGTTCTTTAAGTGATCACACTTTTGAAATTGGCATTTTATTGCAAGGTCTAATTCAATAAGCATTGCTAAGCATTTTTTAAATACTTTTGAAAAGCAGGTATCGGGTGTATCAGTGGTCAAGGTGGATAGTGCATCAATTAGGATAGCACACAACTCCTATAAACCTAATGCAATAATTTAACTCAAAAGCATTTAAGGAAATCATTTTATAAATTCAAGGAAAGGGTTAAATGCACCGGGGCTTGCCTTGAAGAGCAAAGAGAGCAGACTCGGGGTAGGTATAGGTGTTGGAGCTCGGGGTCGCCTCGGGAGTTGGTTCGTCAACAGCGGCCTCGACTCTGGTACCTTCTTCGTCAACTATACGGATGCAATGATGAATGCTCATGAGAATGATGATATGGACTTATGGTGCAAGACAATTCCACTGAATCTAGATTACTCTTAGGCAAGGCATAATCGAAATTTAGGTTGAGCATAAAAGGTAACCATTTCTTTCTTAAGCATTATTGATGTTAGGCCTTGTTATAATTATCCTAAGTATTAACCAAACATATCATCACAGACATCATAGACCAAAGGGTAGGGGTCTATGAACATCAATCAATCCAAAGATCACATCATTAAACACTTATTACCAACCCTAATCCATCTTTTCTATTTTTCTTATTTTATTTAAAAGGTCATTTTATGAAGTTGCTCCAAAAATTACCAAATTAATCACATAAGTTCATTAAGGCATAAACAGATGGCAAAACAAATTTCATAATTTTTGGAGGTCATTAAGATGCTCAAATAAATCTAAACATTTAATTAACAAAAGGCACTATTCCTTAATTAAAATAAATGCTCAAAAATCAACTTGCTCCAAAAGACTTCAAAATTTTACCAGAGGTTCAGCATGTTATAACAAGGTCTCAAAAATTTATCTCAAGATTTTTGGAGTTATAGATCACTCTCCAAAAATACCAAAACCTTCATTTTTCAATTAAAAGGGGAATTTTACATTTTCAAATTCTTGCAGAAAAGTCAAGTTTCATATTTTTATAAAATACTACACAGTGCAAGGAGCATACCATAATTTTCTCAGCATTTAAGGAACAACAGATTAATTCACACAAAAAAGAGAAAACGGAACACTATTCACAACTCTCAGAAAAAGAAAAGAGCACTGTGCTCCTTCTATGAAGGGCTCGGGCGAAACGGGCTCGGGCGAGTCGGAAAGTGAGTGCTCCGTCCGAGGCCTGGCCCGGAGGCTCGGGCGAAGCGGACTCGGGCGAGATGGAAGGCTCGGGCGAGACGGAAAAGCAAGCGTCCGTCCGAGGCCTAGCTCGACGAAGCGGAGGGTGCATGAGTCCGCTCGAGGCTTGGGCTCGGGCGAGACGGAAACGCGTGCTCGAGGCTTGGGCTCGGGCGAGACGGAGTGGAAGCAGAGGCCGGAGGCCTCGGGTGCTTACCACGGATCGGAGGCAGGGCTCGAGGGTGTGGCTCGGCACGTGCTCGAGGGTGAGGCTCGAGGAAGGAGGCTCGACACGTGCTCGAGGGGCGGTGGTTCGGTGGAGCTCTTTCGGCGGCGAGCGGCGAGCGGCGCTCCGACGACCCTGCGCAACACACGAGACCGCAAGGGCCTGGTCAGAGTCGCACGGAACCAAGGAACACGACACGGGGGTCGGTGAGGGATGATCATGGCCGGAGACGGCGAATTTCACGAACCCGAGCTCGCCGGGTTTCTGCCGGAGATGGGAACGGCGAGCTTACGCCGGGCGATTGAGGGCGGTAGAGATGAAATTGAAGGGTGGGAAAGCTTCACGAGCTCAAGGCGGAGCTTCTGAGCTAGGTGGTGGAGCGGCGGAGGCACTGGACTGGCCTGGCCACGGTGGCGGAGAGGATGAGAAGCTCGGGGCTCCGGCGGGCTTATATAGCCGCGGCCAGAGGCCGGTAGAGAGCACGGGGTGGGGTGGATAAGATCGGCGGGAGCGTG
This sequence comes from Coix lacryma-jobi var. lacryma-jobi, assembly GCA_009763385.1. Taxonomy (NCBI): domain Eukaryota; kingdom Viridiplantae; phylum Streptophyta; class Magnoliopsida; order Poales; family Poaceae; genus Coix; species Coix lacryma-jobi. Next base: position 88,061,926 of record CM019824.1, on the reverse strand, counting down.
CGCACTCGATTGCGCTAAGGCGGAGGTGATGGCGTGCAGCCGGGGCCGGTGCGCAAGCTTGGCCGGCAATGGCCACGCGGCGGCGGCGCGCTGGGCACGGTAGGGGACGGGAGCGGGGTCAACTGTGCGCGTGCGGGTGCGAAATGATGGTGGCGACAACGGCGGCTGGTCGGGGACAGACGAGCGGCTGCCAAACGCGTGGCGCGCGCAGCGCCGGAGGCTCGGCCACGACCGGGGCCCTCCCCCTACGCGAGGAAGATGAACAGGGCTATGCCCTAGGGTTTGACTTTTTGGCTGGTATCTGTATTTTGCAAATTTCTCCCAAAGTTTGAACTGTGCGACAAAAACTCAAAATACCAAAGTTGCTCAGAAAAATGGGATCTACAACTTTGTCAATATGAACATTTTCAAATTCCAAATAGTTTTTGAACTATATTCAAAAACAGAAAAGGGGACACTTTTCAAATTTGATTCAAATCAAAATTACTTTGGATTTCAAACTGAGACTTGAAAATTTGTAAATACCAAAGTTGTTCCTCTCGATCAGATTCACAACTTTTCTTTTTGAACCAACTCAAAATTTTGACTTTTGAAAAAGTTATCAAAAAGGGGATAAATCCAGGATTTGGGATTTTAGGGTTTTGCAAAAGGGAAAATCAAATCAAATCTGATTTTTGAACTTTGATCAATGCAACAAACATCAGGGCACTAAATTAGAACAAGAATTACATAGAACTAGGCACAGAGGTGAAATTACCATTTTGCCCTTAAGGAAGATTTGGGCTTTTAGGGTTTTTGAAAAGAGATTGCTACACAAGTACTAAGCAACATAAATGCAAGGCAAGGATGATTAATGACTAATGATGATGACATGTCAGGTTAATTACAGTTAAACACCAGAGGTGTTACAGAGGGGCCCCACGCAAACATGTCGATGTTCGCACGGAGAAAGTCGACGAGCACGACTTCCTATTTAGGCTCGAGGCTGGCACTGACGGCCAGCGTCTTGCCATCGGTCGAAGTCGGGTCGACGGGTATCCGCTTTGTGTGCTCCGCCCGCTCGAAGTTGCCAGCGTGATGCTTCGCTTCAGGAGCCCCCTCGGTGGCCAGGGCGGCTAGGGCCTCGAGCGAGTCGAGGTGGACGTTGGCCTCCCCACGCTCGACGCATTCCACATCGCAGTGGTATGCGTGCTCGTAGGAGGTGTCGATGGTGATGACCCCTTTTGGCCCCGACATCTTGAGCTTTAAGTACGTGTAGTTGGGAACCGCCATGAACTTGGCGTAGCCCGGCCGGCCGATGATGGCGTGCTAGGCCCCTTGGAACCCAACCACCTCGAAGGTGAGCGTCTCCCGGCGGAAGTTAGCCGGCGTGCCAAAGCAAACCGGCAGGTCGATGCGCCCGAGGGGGTGGGCCTTCTTCCCCGGTATGACTCCGTGGAACCCCCCGACGCTGGGCCGGAGCTGACCCTCTGAAATCCCTAGGAGGTCGAGTGTCTCGAGGTATATGATGTTGAGGCTCGAGCCCCCATCCATCAACACCTTGGAGAACCGTACGTCGATGATGACGGGGTCGACGACGAGGGGGTACGCCCCCGGGTTTATGACACGGTCCGGGTGGTCGTCACGGTCGAACGTGATCGGCGCATCAGACCAGTCAAGGTACCGGGGGCCGTCGAGGTAGAGTGCAAAGGCCTCCCGGCGCTCCTTCTTTCTTTCTCGAGCCGAGAGCCCGACGGTCGGCCCCCCGTAGATCATGTAGCAGTCGCGCACCGGGGGGAAGTCGCCGTCCGCGTCCCCACCGCCGCGTCGATCGGTATCCTTGCCCTTAGGCGCGTCTTCTCTCTTATCGCCGAGCTTGGAGTAGTAGCCTTTCAACAGTCGGCAGTCCTTTAACTTGTGATTTACGGGGCCCCTGTGATAAGTGCAGGGGCCCTCGAGCATCTGGTCGAAAACAGCCCCGTCAGGGGGGCCTCGGGGCTTCTTAGGCTCGAGGGCGCCTGCGAGCACTTCGTCGTCGTCGTCATCATTGGCGTCGCGCTTCGCCTTCTGACCTTTGCGTTTGTTCTTCTTCTTTTTGTTGCTGTTGTTGTTGTCGTTCTTGGCATCGTCGCCTTTGTTAGTGACCTCCGGCGCGGCCACCGCCTTGCCTTTGTCCGTGGAATGGCCAAAGAAGGCCCCCACTGCCTCGTCGCCTGAGGCAAAGCTGGTGACACGATCCATAAGGTCCTCGACCGTCCTGGGACGGTAGCGTCCTAGCTCATGGACTAGCTCTTGGCATGTCGTGCCCGCGAGGAACGCTGAGATGACGTCCTCATCAGGCACGTGGTGGAGCTCGAGGCGCTGCTTCGAGAACCGTCGAGCAAAATCGCGGAGGGGCTCGTTCGCCGCCTGCCTGCAACGCCGTAGATCCCAGGGGTTGCCTGGGCGCACGCACGTCCCCTTGAAATTCCCGTCGAAGACCCTGACTAGGTCGGCCTAGTCGTCGATCCGATCCGGCGGGAGCCCCTCGAGCCATCGGCGGGCGGTGCCCGAGAGGTAAAGTGGGAGTTGGCATATGATCACACGGTCGTCGTTCTTCGCTCCGCCCAGTTGGCAGCCTAGGCGGAAGTCCGAGAGCCAGAGCTTGGGCTCGACCTCCCCGTCATACTTCACGATGTTGGTCGGCGGTCGGAAGCGGTCGGGGAGGGTTGAGCTGCGGATGGCCCGGCTGAAGACTCTGGGGCCCGGGGGCTCGAGGGCTTGCCGGTCCTCATCGCTGTCGTAGCGCCCCCCTCGATGGGCGCTATAGCCACGCTCCTGGGCCCCCTTGTCCTTGCGCCGGCGGTTGATGTCGTTGCGGGCGTCGTTGGGGTCTCGAGGTGGCCGGCTGTCGATGATCCGTTCGCGGACTGGTCTAGCTCGAGAGGCGTCAGGTTGGTGGACGGATGCCTCGCGCTCGTTGTGGGGCGTGTCCGCCGGTTTCCTCGAGGCTGCTCCGCGTCGTCGTGACGCCGAGCTCTCGGCTTGCTGCACAGCGGCTGTCTCGAGGAGGTTCTTCATTTCCCCAAGCATGCGCCTGGCGTCAGGGTTGGAGACGGCGGGCAGGTCGCGGAGCAGCATCGCCGCCGCCACCACGTTCTGTCCCGCTCGCGGGAAACGCACCTCGGGGCGTGCTGGCGCCCCATCCTCGATGATCTGCCGGTGGACCTCTCGAGCTCGGCCACGAGCGCCGGCACCTCGAGGCTGGGCTAGTTCTTGTGCTAGGGTTTTCTCGAGCTGCAGCAGGCGTTGTCGGTCCTCCTCAGCCTTGGCGATAGCCTCCTGCAGCTACGCGAGCTGCGCCGCTCGGTCGTCGCTGTGCTGGGATGGTGCCGGGGGTTCGTTCCTCCCGTGAATACGTGACCCGCCTGCCGCAGCCACGTCTCCGGGCCCTTCGAGGTTGAGCGCCGGCCTGACGTCGTCGCCCTCGTCCTCGGTGTCGCATACGACCCCCTCGAGTTGGAAGCACTCCCTGGTGGGATCCCAGAGGTCAGGGTCGTGGTAGTCGTATTCGTCGGAGTCAGGGCTGGTGATGTCGCGCCGCCTTGGCTCGTGCCGGGGCTGCAGCTCGCGGTACCACTCCCCGAAGGTGGCTTGACGAGGTGGCCCGACGGCTCGTGAGAGGCCACGGTCGACGCGGGCGGGGTGGACGATCTCCAGGTTGGCCATGGCCTGCAGCAGCACGCCCGGGCGTTCCTCCTGCTCCGCCGGGTGTCGGCCCCGACTGCGCTCGTTGAGCTCGCGGGCGTAGGCTGCCGCGGAGCTGTCGAGGCCGAACGGGAACTGCCGGCGTCGAGCGCGGTACACCCCGTGTGGGAGGAGGCCGGGCGGCATCGACGGTGCGCGGCTCGGAGGCCTCTGGCCTGGCTCTTGGTCCGTGCGCATGATGAGCGCGATGTCGCTGGGCAGGCGCGGGCGCGCCCGGGAAGTCTCCGGCTGTGCGCCGGGCAAGCTCCTCCTCGGGAACTCCACGCTGGCCGCGGGGAAGTGGGTGTATGCCACCGGCGCCGCCTGTGCCTGGCGACGATGATGACGACGGCGCCGCTCACGGGGTGGTGACGCGCGATGGTGTGGGCGACGTGCCATGCTCCTCGCACGGGGTGGCGCGACACGCCCTCCACTCGGGCCCTCCGTGGAGAGCAAGGTCAGCTCGTTGCCGTTGCCAGTGGCCAGGAACTCGAGGCTCCTGAACCAGATGACGGCGCCGGCAGAGAACGAAGGAGTCGAAGCAGCCATCCAGGAAACGGCGAGAAACCGACTCGACACGCGAAGGCCCCTACCTCGCGCGCCAACTGTCGGTGTTTCGAAACCGGGGGTATGACACCAACGAGTAATATGATCGCGTGCTCTCTTCCTGGATGGTGATGCAAGATGACACAAGGATTTATCCTGGTTCGGGCAAAGAAGGCCCTACGTCCAGCGGGGGAGGATGTTCTTGTATTACTTGCACCTAAGTGCTTGTACAGGGGCGAATACAAGCTTGGTGAGCGTGGACCGGAGTCCGGATTCGTGTGTGTGTGGACTTGTGTCTTAACGTGTCTGTCCCCGTGCGAATGAGGGCCCTGGTGTCCCCTTTTATAGAGCAAGGGGAGGCCAGGGTTACACGAGGGTTTTACAAGTGTCGGGGCGCACGGTGCCCAATATGAAGTAGGGTAGGAACCCTGTCTTGTCGAAGACATTGTAGCCGACGTGGGCGTTGCTGTTGAGGCGTCCTTGGGGCGTGGCCTCCATCCCGGGCGCGGACGCGGAGGTGTGGCGAGGTGGAAGCCGTACAGCGCCCATCCCTGAACGTACAGGACGCGGCGGGGTCCCTCCGGGTCTTGGGGTACCTGTCCTCCAATAGCCTGAAAGTAGTTAGGGCTCGAGGGGCGCGGAGCCGGCCTCGAGGCGGTGCCTATGGGGGGCTCGAGCTCCTGCAGGTATGGGCAAGTCCCGTGAAAACCGATGGAGCGGCAGGCATCTGGGCCTCGAGGCGTGGCCTGGACGTGCCACAGTGTAGAGCGTGGGTCAACAGTGCTTCACTGGTGCCTTTTCGCCCATACTTGTGGTGAAAACGAGACTTGACTCTGCCCCGGACCACTGTGGCACACGTTGTGTTACAGAGGACGTGACTGGAGTAGGTGGATGAATTAAGTGCGCGGTATGGGGCTGGCATCCGATGCCTGCACCGCTCGAGGGAGGCATAACATGTCTCGAGGGATAGGCTGTCGTGCCAGTGAGGCTCGAGGTCCCCGCGTGGGGTCTTGAGGTGTAGTGTTCGGCTGCGGGGGGGCTTGAAGGGTAGTGGAGCGCTTGCCCGAGGCTTGGAGGGCTCGGGCGAGACGGAAAACGATCGTGCGCCCAAGGCCTGGCTTGGGGGGCTCGGGCGAGACGGAAAACGACCGTGCGCCCGAGGCCTGGCTTGGAGGGCTCGGCACAGTAGGCCAGCGTTGTAGGCCTCGGGGGCTGGCTTTTTAGGGGGTTAGGCTAGTTAGGTCTGTTATTTAACCGGTGTTCTAGGTTTATCCTATTTGTTTGCGTTGATTGGGGGTACCCCTTTTGCGGACCCCCGACAATAGGTATATGTTAACTTAGCTTGAATAATAAAATATCATAATAGGAAAATTCAAATGACTTGAAAATTTGACAGTGGGCTGTTTGGTATATTGTTAACCTTAAGTAATTTTTGTAGATTTTTCTGAAACTGTTTAGGATAGGTTGCTGTTATAAGCATGATTAAATAGGATTATCGAAGCAAGTAAATAGATGGAAATAAAATAAATAAGTAGGTAATGTTGTGGTAATTATGTATCTTAACTGGTTGATTAAGAAGGTTAAATGGGTGTTGATGTTAAAGTCTTTTAAAATCATTAGATGATGTTGACTACCTTGTTGAAGAGAATGCAGTAGATGACATGTGCTTATCTCCAGATTGTTGTCAACCCTGTTGCATTCCATACGCATTCTATGTGCATTCATCCTATTCATACATATTATGCATCATACAGGATGGGCAGAAGAGACCCAGAACCCCCCACCGCAGGAAGAGCCGAGCCAGGAGGAGATTCTGCCCGAGGAGACCGAAGGCACCGACGCCGAAGAACTGCCCGAGTGCCGCGACCACCGTCCGTCTGACTTTGAGAGAGGCAAGCCCCAGAGCATTTTAACTCCTATGGTTTGCAAATGATTTACAAATTAACCTGATAATGACTGTTGCATTAGGTTATAGGAATTGATTGCTACCGTTGATGCATTATTACTATACCTTGTCCACCCGTAATTATTATCTTGATATCCCTGCTAGGGTTGGGCTCGATTATATGCTTAGCGCTGCTTAGACCGGTAAAAGTCGGGTGATTTCTTGTCTTCCGCATATAGGTGGATACTGATCATGATTAGCCTGTGCTATCATGGAGACCGGGCGGGATGTAGGAGCAGCAGGACATGGGTCCTGTGTGCTAGTAGTCTCCCGTCTGTGTCGCATAGGACCCGTTCGGGAAATGTCCCTTCAGTCAAATTGAACGCGTCGATCACTTAACGGAGCAGGTGTGGGTGCCTCCCGTGAAGCCGAGTAAGGTTATTCGAGCCGGTGATGGAGATGTTGACGCCTAACACCCAGGGCCTCAGCTGTACCGTGGGCAACTATTCTGAACAACCTGACATGGTCCGAGGGCAGGCAGGTCCTGATCGACCTGGCATGACCGTGGGCAGCTATAGCTTGAGCGACCTGGCACTGAGATAACCCCCGGTGTAGAAGGGCCCATGGCCGTCCCGCGCGTTGTGTTCTCGAATCTCCTGAGTGGCAGCTCACGACTGCCATGGCCGGATGTGTCGGGCGAGTGTGAGACATTTTATCCCCAGCTGGTAGGAATCGATTATAATCGCCATCGCTCCTGGACAGTGAGCAGTTGACTGTAGATCATCGCCCGTAGAACTTATGGAACTAAATATGGTTATGGTATGGAATCTGAAAGGCTATTGATGAAATAGTCACTCTTGTTTGAATAATTAGAAAAGTGCTTGTTATAGATCAGGTGCAAACCTAGTAAGGTAGAATTAACTATTAAAAATGACTGCCGACACCTAAGTTAAGTTTATTTACAAAGGAGCTTTCATGCAAAAGGGTAAACATAGCCAGCCCCACATATAGCCTACATGATCCTTGGTGTCTCATTATTTCTGGTTTATGACGGGTAAGTCTAGCTGAGTACCTTCTCGTACTCAGGGTTTTATTCCCTTGTTGTTGCAGATGGCCAGTGCTTCTATGGCTACTGTGAGAACTGCCTGTACCCGGTTATGGGAGATGACTAGACCAGGGGCATGGTCACTACTTATCTTATCTGATGCTTTTGTGGACCTGATCAGACGGATGGCACTATATTGAGAACAATCCAAATTTATGTTAAAAACTATGTTGCTTCCGCTACTGTTCAAACTATGGTTTGTAATATTATTTCGTACTCTGATGTATTTGAGCTATGTGCAACTGTGATGTAACTTGTGGGCATGTTCGCTGAACTATTATGATCTTGGCTGAATGTTGAAATGATTTGAAATCCTTTGAGATTTCTGGACTACCGGGTTTGTACGAGCTTAAGTACTTGATGATCTTTGCGATAAGCGGAGGTTTCGGTGCTTAATCTGGTACAAATTGGTCGGTTCTGTTACACTTGACATTGCCTAACTTTTCAACCGAGCTAAGCCTATGCATAAGCAATCAGAAGCTTGAAGCAACGGTTTCGGTCTTACACTACTCGGCTCAAGTTTGACTCATTGTGCAATGAGAAACAGTCTTGATACCATGATGTGCTGTCAAGTAATCTCATCTCGATCTTTTCAATTCACTTAGACTTGGTTCAAAATTTTAACAAAATATGAACACACCAAGCAAGTGAAGGACTCAGAATTAGAGACATAGCAACCTAGCATATATGAAAAGCACAAGTGACTTCAACACATTATACACATGCTAGTTGTCAATCTCAATGGTGAACATGTTTCAAATTTTATGTTGAATTAAGCATATTCATAGTTCTGAAAAATAGCTCAGCTCACAACATGTATCAGTGATCAAAAGGAGCCTAAGCTACAAGCATTATCATATATCATCAGAGCATACACTAATCGGAGCATAGATTCATTCTACAGATTATAAACATGGAGCTCGAAAAGATAAAGACGCAAATAGGATGAAATGCAAAAGCTAAACAAGAATAAAATAAGAGAAGTCAGTCTATGATACAAGAACCAAAACGTTTCCCCCAACTAAAAAGGGAAACACACACCAAGCTCACCTCTCAACCTAGCAAAGGTTGATTGGTCCAAAGGCTTGGTCAAAATATCTGCCAACTGAAGATGAGTATCGACATGATGAAGGTCGATATCACCCTTCTTATAGTGGTCTCGCAAGAAATGAAAGCGCACATCAATGTATTTGGTCTTAGAATGCAGCACAGGGTTCTTAGCAACGCTAATCGCGCTCGTGCTATCACAAAGCAATGGAACACGAGAAATACTTAGACCAAAATCACGCAAAGTGGCCATCATCCATAACAACTGAGAACAGCAGCTAGCCGCAGCAACATATTCAGCCTTTGTGGTAGACTGAGCGACACTAGACTCCTTGCTAGAAGACCAAGAGACTAGAGAGGAACCCAAAAACTAACAAGTCCCAGAAGTTGACTTGCGCTCAATTCGGCAACCAACAAAATCAGCATCCGAGTAACCGCGAAGGGAGAGGGTAGAGGAAGCAGAATACCAAATCCCGAACTCAGGTGTGAAACATAAGTACCTCAAAAAGCGCTTGACCGCCTGACGGTGAGAAGTGCGCGGCACCGCCTGAAAGCGCGCGCAAAGGCACACCGCTGTTGATGGTCTTTAAACACCTGTTTTACCATCAACATGTTACCCCAAAATTCACCAAAAAGGCATGAAATGTAGTCAAATAGGTTTCAAACTAACCGAATTCGACATGTCCATAGATTTTGATTTGAATGCAGGATTTGAACCAAATTTGGATATTTGAACCACCAAAGGCCGAGCCCACTTAGCAGGGCCCAATTGGGCCTCAGGGGGGTGGCGCCCGCCAACCCTAGGTGGCGCCCGCCACTTGAGTTGGCCCAACTTTCCCCCCTGCCACGTCACTGATCCGTGTGACCACCCAAGGGCCAAATCTTGGCCCTTGGTCACTAGGTCAGTGGCATCGGAGGGCTCAGGAGGGGAGTGGTGTGGATCATGACCAAATGGCGGTTATCTGGACATGCAACCGACATGCAACCGCCTCTCTGGAGCTCCTGGATGCCGTTGAAGCAATGACGGTGCATCCAACGGCCAGGGGGGTGGCGGCCGCCACCTAGGGCTGGCGCCCGCCACTAGGGTTTGCTCTAGGTCGGTTGGCTGCCCCCTATACGTACCCCCTCACTCCACAAGGCTATATATACCCCCCTAGAGGCACCACTTCATTCCAAGCAAGAAGCAATAGGCAATCAAGCAAGGAAGCAAGAGAAGCAAGTGAGAGTTAGGTTAGAAGCTCAGAGAGCTTAGGCAAGTAGGTTATCTAGTAGAGAGAGCATAGCTTTAGTGCCCTCGCTGCATCGCGGCTACTAGTTTAGCACAGCTCAGCCCTGACTATTGGTATAGCAGCGTAGAGCTTGCTAGGAGAGAAGCGGGTGCGAGTGACTGGCATCGGAGGTCGGTTGATTTCCCGGCGTCTCTGGTCTGGTTTGCTCCCTTGTATCTCAGGTACACTTATCATTATTCCAATATTACTTTAAGTATTACTTTCAGTATTACTTTCTGTAGTTATTGAAATTTGCCTATCCTGCTTCGTAGTTATCTTGCTTCGTAGTTATCTTGCTTCATAGTTATCTTGCTTCGTAGTTATCTAGGAGTAGTTAGTAGTTATTAGTTAGTTATATTAGTTATCCTTAGTTATGTTATTCCCCTTATCCACCTATCCATCCACCTTACCTTAGCCATTCCATTCATCCTTACCTATTCACCCATATATTCTTCTTAGCCTTTCATCTCCTCTCTTCTCTTCTCTCCACTTTCCTTTTCTTATTCTTTGACTCTCATCCCCTCCTTGACTTGACTCATACATCACCCTAGCCTTCCCTTGGGATCAAATAAATCGACACCTGGTACTCCCAGGTGAAGTGCTACTATGATAGTTCTGTGCGCTTGCAGAATCTCCTCCTGGTAGATTGCATTCTCGCTAGCCAGCTCCTACTAGTGTCGGGATTGACAACTCCATTTGACATTAGTAGATAGCTGCTTTAGTTTCACTCCTTTAGATTTAGTGACTTGACTTGCTTCAAGCATTTCTGGCGCCGTTGCCAGGGATAGACTCCATAGTTTACTCCTAGTAACGAAGTTAGCATGTGTCAACAAGCATTTCTGGGCTGTTATCGGGGATAGTTGCCTAGCTCTATCTTTAGTGAAGTTAAGAACTACCAACAAGCATTTCTGGCGCCGTTGCCGGGGAAGGCAATCGGTGTATCGGTTGAGTCCGTGTCTAATTTATCTTTGCTTAAGCTCCTACTTAGCGAATCCCATCTTACCCATTCTTTCTTTCCTTAGTCCTTCTTATCTTTTTCCTTCATCTTCTTCAACTTCTTTCTTTCTTATCTCGTTCTATCTTCACGATGGCCAACAAGACCATTCGTGACTTTTCTGCTCCTTCTACCGCCAATGTAGCGGCAGGACCAGACGTGATCGATGTCAACCTCAATTTTGAGTTGAAACCGGCTCTGATCACGATGGTCCAAGCTAGCCTGTTCTGTGGCAAAGCTCATGAGGATGCCAATGCTCACCTCCAACAATTTTTGGAGATTTGCGGCACCTTCACCATTAAGGGGATAACACAAGAAGCCATCCGTCTTCGTCTCTTTCCTTTCTCTTTGCTAGGAAAAGCAAGGCAATGGTTCTATACCAATCGCAACGCTGTAGACACATGGGACAATTGTTCCAATGCTTTTCTCACCAAATTCTTTCCGATGGGCAAGAGGAACGCTCTTCGCAACAAAATCTCTAGCTTTACGCAACAAGCCGAGGAATCTATTCCCGAGGCTTGGGAGAGAATGCAAGAGTACGTCACTTCTTGTCCACACCATGGTATGGAGGACTGGCTATTGATCCAGAACTTCTACCATGGCCTAAACCGACTCTCTAGAAGCCATTTGGATGTCGCCGCCGGCGGTGCATTCTTTTCTCTGAATGTTGCAGATGCTAAGGCTCTCATAGAGAATATGGTGTCGAACCAAGGATGGAATGACGAGAGACTGCAGCCCGATAAGCGAGGTATGCATTCCCTTAAGGAGGCCGACATGATCGTGGCCAAGATGGACTGCTGGCAAAGAAGCTGGACAGCCGTGAGAAGATGAACCAACAAGAGAGTGTCCAATCTCTGGAATCCTACATGACTTGTGAAGTATGTGGAGAAACTGGACATTCTGGGAACCACTGCCCCGAGTTACATGAAGATTTGAACTTCATCAACAATAACAACAACAATGGTTTCCGTCAACAGAATCAAGGATGGAATCAGCCTGCAAATTCTCAAGGTAACAATTCATTCCCCCGCTCTAATTTTCAGAATTCTGATAATTTCTCATTCTTGAAAAATGTAGTTTACTCACAAGGTAGAACTACTGATTTCTTGAATAAGAGGTTAATGTCAAATGATTAAACCCTTGAGAATATAAATGCTAAATTGGAAGATTTCTCATCTGCTCTAGAAAATCAACTTAGCTTTAATAAGATGTTAGAAACCCAATTAGCTCAACTTGCCGCTATCATACCATCTTTTGAACCTGGCAAAATTCCTGCTAAACCTAACATGGAAACTGCAAATATGGTTGAAATAAAATATTTTAACTATTATGAAGATCAAACCATGACTGTTAAAAAGGGTGATCCTGGTAGTCCCATATTTAGATGCTCAATCTTTGGTGAAGTCTTTAATAATGTCATGTGTGATTTAGGATCGAGTGTGAACATTCTATCTAAAGATTTTTATGAAAACTCGTTCTTTCCACCCATGTCATCCACATCTGCCTATGTCGTGCTAGATGATCAATCAACATGCTATGTAGAAGGAATAGTCAATGATTTACCTGTTCAAATTAGAGGCTCCTATGTTCCTGCTGATTTCATAATACTAGATATGGGAAATAGAAAAGATGTGCCTCTAATTTTAGGTAGACCTTTCTTGAACACTATTGATGCTTGCATATATGTGGGGAGTGGTAAAATGCAAATGACATTAGGAGGGAGGAAGGAAATATTCTCCTTTTCCCGCGGTCCCGCATATGCCGCTAACATGCAGGTAGCAAAACCCGTTCGTACCAAGAAGAGGCGCCTAAGAACAAGGTGGAACAGAAAGGAAGAACCACCTTCTCCTGAGTTGTGTAATTCACATGACAAAGGAGAGGTGCCAAAAGAAGAAGAACCCGATGAAGTACTTAAAGAAGAAGCACCCAAGGAAGAAGATCTGTCCAATAAGGATGAAATTCCATGGATCTAAGGTATGGATTTACTTTTAAATTTCCCTTCAAATTTCAAATAAATAACATATGTCATGCATGCAACTAAAAAAAAGAAAATCACCATTTATCATTAGTTATATGCATAGGTATATGTTAACTTAGCTAGAATAATAAAATATCATAATAGGATAGTTTCCCTTTTTCACAACATTAGATAGTTTCCCTTTTAATAAAATAAAACAAGAAATCCGACTGAGAAGAAGAAGATCTTTTACCAAGCAAGAAACCAGCTTGGGGGAGACTCCTGCTCTAATAAGGTATGTCTCAAGCCTACACTTTATATTCAAGTTTTTAATTTCTATATCTTTTGAAGTGTTACATGCTTGCCTAAGTAACCATTCCATGAATAAAATTGATGAAATCATTTTAAACAAGTTGAAACCTGAATAAGATTTGAAATATGTCATGCAAATGCTATTGTTATGGTTTGAATAACTAGTTTGTCTAAGTTGTAGCTTTTGTGGGTTGCACATGCTTTAACTGAAATCATGCTTAGTGAATAAAGTTAGTAAGAAATGGAGTAATTCTTTAAACTTGCTAAGGTGAAATTAGGACCTCATCTGGAGGATTTCTTTTAAAAATCTTGAAAACCTTGCTAAAAGTTCCTCCTGGATTTTATCACATCCCACCACTAGCCAAATATTTGTTAGTCAAAACCACAAAGAGCTTTGTCTGTGTTGAGCTTTGTTAGACGTCATAGATCTTAGTAGAGAAGCTTATCATATCTTTTTGATCAAGATACACACACCCACCATAAACTGCTTACTATCCACTTTGGAAGTTTGCAACCACTAAATAAATTGCTCATTCTCTACACTGGAGATATGCAATACCTTGCCAAACGTCCCATTGCTAGCCTTATGCTATTCCTACACTGGGAATAAGCATTTATCTCCCTTTCCCTACTCATTTCAAAAATCCTTTCCTATATACAATCTGGGGAAATCTAGAGCTAAAAAAAGAGAGATATAAAAAAGTGAGAAAAGTAGCTCAAGAGAGGACTATGTCCTAAGAAAATGTGAGGACACATTTTTGTCTACTCACTATGTATCGAAAAAAAGAAAAAAGAGAGAGAGAGAGAGAATTATCATTAGCTCTAGACCCCAGAAATTAACTAGGAAGGATTATGAAATATCTCTCTATACACTTCCACATAACCACACATGCACATCTTGATCAATTTTTATGATTTGCTGCTCCTTATGATCTGAGTGTATAACTTAACAATAAACATTAGGCAATTTGCTCATGATTCTTAACCTACCTATAACTCCACATATCATTCTTTAGAAATAGGAGATGCTACATTTTGGCCTAAGTGAGGATTTAAACACCATTGAGTGATTGAGTGAATCTTGGAGGACTTAAGCAGGTTTTTATCTTTTGAAAACCTTAAAAAAACCTCCAGACATAATCCTAGTCAAACCTAAGCAAGATAAAAGTTTCCTATCTACTATTTTATTTCACTCTTGCATGTTTGAAGTGAAAAGCTATAAGCCCCACATTGCTACGATTAATGATATATGCTAAGTTATTTCTCACTATACAATATGCACTTGTATACATCTTAAGTTGCTATCTATTTCATGCTCAATGATTAAACCGCATTGTTGCTCGAGGACGAGCAACAGGTTAGCTTGGGGAAGCTTGTTGATGGTCTTTAAACACCTGTTTTACCATCAACATGTTACCTTAAAATTCACCAAAAAGGCATGAAATGTAGTCAAATAGGTTTTGAACTAACCGGATTCCACATGTCCATAGATTTTGATTTGAATGCAGGATTTGAACCAAATTTGGATATTTGAACCACCAAAGACCGAGCCCAATCAGCAGGGCCCAATTGGGCCTCAGGGGGGTGGCGCCCGCCACCCCTAGGTGGCGCCCGCCACTTGAGTTGGCCCAACTTTCCCCACTGCCACGTCACTGATCCGTGTGACCACCCCATGGCCAAATCTTGGCCCTTGGTCACAAGGTCAGTGGCATCGGAGGGCTCAGGAGGGGAGTGGTGTGGATCATGACCGAATTGCGGTTATCTAGACATGCAACCGACATGCAACCGCCTCTTTGGAGCTCCTGGATGCTGTTGAAGCAATGACAGTGCATCCAACGGCCAGGGGGGTGGCGGCCGCCACCTAGGGCTGGCGCCCGCCACTAGGGTTTGCCCTAGGTCGGTTGGCTGCCCCCTATAAGTACCCCCCTCACTCCACAAGGCTATATATACCCCCTGGAGGCACCACATCATTCCAAGCAAGAAGCAAAAGAAGCAAGAGGCAATCAAGCAAGGAAGCAAGAGAAGCAAGTGAGAGTTAGGTTAGAAGCTCAGAGAGCTTAGGCAAGTAGGTTAGCTAGTAGAGAGAGCATAGCTTTAGTGCCGACGCTGCATCGTGGCTCCTAGTTTAGCACAGCTCAGCCCTGACCAGTGGTATAGCAGCGTAGGGTTTGCTAGGAGGGAAGCGGATGCGAGTGACTGGCATCAGAGGTCGGTTGATTTCCCGGCGTCTCTGGTCCGGTTTGCTCCCTTGTATCTCAGGTACATTTATCATTATTCCAATATTACTTTAAGTCTTACTTTCAGTATTACTTTCAGTATTACTTTATCAAGTGCCTTGAGTGTGACCTAGTTATCCTACAGTTCAATTCACTTAGCCATAGTAGTTAATCTCTAGTGTGCTTAGTGTTTGATCTTTGCCTATAGGTTGCTTAGTTAG
Source organism: Coix lacryma-jobi var. lacryma-jobi (assembly GCA_009763385.1). Classification (NCBI taxonomy): domain Eukaryota; kingdom Viridiplantae; phylum Streptophyta; class Magnoliopsida; order Poales; family Poaceae; genus Coix; species Coix lacryma-jobi. The sequence goes on along the minus strand of CM019824.1, from coordinate 88,046,670 downwards.
TTTAGTGTTTATCTTATTAAGTCAAGTATTTGCTCTGACGTCCGCAAGGGTTTCTCTATTCAAAGCTAGGGTAGAGATAGTTATAATATAATTAAGCGTGGTGCTTAGTTATAGACTTACCTTCAGATACGGCTGGACCCCCAGATAGCTGTGGTAGCAAGCAGGTGGTGACAGCCCTGTGCGCCTCGAATTCCACCACGTAGTTGGCCCAGTTTAACAGCAAGGCTCGTTGTGCTAGCGTTCAACCTAAGTCAGTAATAAAGGCTAGTACGCCTCGGTACTTGACAAGATAGGAATAAAACTATACTTAACTTGGTTGCTTTATTGACATTTGCCTATCAGGCTTCGTAGTGATCTTGCTTCGTAGTTATCCTGCTTCATAGTTATCTTGCTTTGTGGTTATCTAGGAGTAGTTAGTAGTTATTAGTTAGTTATATTAGTTATCCTTAGTTATCTTATTCCCCTTATCCACCTATCCATCCACCTTACCTTAGCCATTCCATTCATCCTTACCTATCCACCCATATATTCTTCCTAGCCTTTCATCTCCTCTCTTCTCTTCTCTCCTCTTCCCTTTTCTTATTCTTCGACTCTCATCCCCTCCTTGACTCGACTCATACACCACCCTAGCCTTCCCTTGGGATCAAATAAATCGACACCTGGTACTCCCAGGCGAAGTGCTACTACGATAGTTCTGTGCGCTTGCAGAATCTCCTCCTGGTAGATTGCATTCTCGCTAGCCAGCTCCTACTAGTGTCGGGATTGACAACCCCATTTGACATTAGTAGATAGCTGCTTTAGTTTCACTCCTTTAGATATAGTGATGGACTTGCTTCAAGCATTTCTGGCGCCGTTGCCAGGGATAGACTCCATAGTTTACTCCTAGTAACGACATTAGCAAGTGTCAACAAGCATTTCTAGGCCGTTACCGGGGATAGTTGCCTAGCTCTATCTTTAGTGAAGTTAAGAACTACCAACAAGCATTTCTGGCGCCGTTGCCGGGGAAGGCAATCGGTGTATCGGTTGAGTCCGTGTCTAATTTATCTTCGCTTAAGCTCCCGCTTAGCGAATCCCATCTTACCCCATTCTTTCTTTCCTTAGTCCTTATCTTTTTCCTTCATCTTCTTCATCTTCTTTCTTTCTTATCTCGTTCTATCTTCACGATGGCCAACAAGACCATTCGTGAGTTTTCTGCTCCTTCTACCGCCAATGTAGCGACAGGACCAGATGTGATCGATGCCAACCTCAATTTTGAGTTGAAACCGGCTCTGATCACGATGGTCCAAGCTAGCCTGTTCTGTGGCAAAGCTCATGAGGATGTCAATGCTCACCTCCAACAATTTTTGGAGATTTGCGGCACCTTCACCATTAATAGGATAACACAAGAAGCCATCCGTCTTCGTCTCTTTCCTTTCTCTTTGCTAGGAAAAGCGAAGCAATGGTTCTATACCAATCGCAACGCTGTAGACACATGGGACAATTGTTCCAATGCTTTTCTCGCCAAATTCTTTCTGATGGGCAAGATGAACGCTCTTCGCAACAAAATCTCTAGCTTTACGCAACAAGCCGAGGAATCTATTCCCGAGGCTTGGGAGAGAATGCAAGAGTACGTCACTTCTTGTCCACACCATGGTATGGAGGACTGGCTATTGATCCAGAACTTCTACCATGGCCTAAACCCACTCTCTAGAAGCCATTTGGATGCTGCCGCCGACGGTGCATTCTTTTCTCTGAATGTTGCAGATGCTAAGGCTCTCATTGAGAAGATGGTGTCGAACCAAGGATGGAATGACGAGAGACTGCAGCCCCATAAGCGAGGTATGCATTCCCTTAAGGAGGCCGACATGATCGTGGCCAAGATTGACCTGCTGGCAAAGAAGCTGGACAGCCGTGAGAAGATGAACCAACAAGAGAGTGTCCAATCTCTGGAATCCTACATGACTTGTGAAGTCCGTGGAGAAACCGGACATTCTGGGAACCACTGCCCCGAGTTACATGAAGATTTGAACTTCATCAACAATAACAACAACAACGGTTTTCGTCAACAGAATCAAGGATGGAATCAGCCTGCAAATTCTCAAGGTAACAATTCATTCCCCCGCTCTAATTTTAAGAATTCTGATAATTTCTCATTCTTGAAAAATTTAGTTTACTCACAAGGTAGAACTACTGATTTCTTGAATAAGAGATTAATGTCAAATGATAAAACCCTTGAGAATATAAATGCTAAATTGGAAGATTTCTCATCTGCTCTGAAAAATCAACTTAGCTTTAATAAGATGTTAGAAACCCAATTAGCTCAACTTGCTGCTATCATACCATCTTTTGAACCTGGCAAAATTGCTGCTAAACCTAACATGGAAACTGCAAATATGGTTGAAATAAAATATTTTAACTATTATGAAGATCAAATCATGACTGTTAAAAAGGGTGATCCTGGTAGTCCCATATTTAGATGCTCAATCTTTGGTGAAGTCTTTAAAAATGCCATGTGTGATTTAGGATCGAGTCTGAACATTCTATCTAAAGATTTTTATGAAAACTCGTTCTTTCCACCCATGTCATCCACATCTGCCTATGTCGTGCTAGCTGATCAATCAACATGCTATGTAGAAGGAATAGTCAATGATTTACGTGTTCAAATTAGAGGCTCCTATGTTCCTGCTGATTTCATAATACTAGATATGGGAAATAGAAAAGATGTGCCTCTAATTTTAGGTAGACCTTTCTTGAACACTTTTGATGCTTGCATATATGTGGGGAGTGGTAAAATGCAAATGACATTAGGAGGGAGGAAGGAAATATTCTCCTTTTCCCGTGGTCCCGCATATGCCACTAACATGGAGGTAGCAAAACCCGTTCGTACCAAGAAGAGGCGCCTAAGAACAAGGTGGAATAGAAAGGAAGAACCACCTTCTCCTGAGTTGTGTAATTCACATGACAAAGGAGAGGTGCCAAAAGAAGAAGAACCCGATGAAGTACTTAAAGAAGAAGCACCCAAGGAAGAAGATCTACCCAATAAGGATGAAATTCCATGGATCTAAGGTTTGGATTTACTTTTAAATTTCCCTTCAAATTTCAAATAAATAACATATGTCATGCATGCATCTAAAAGAAAAAAGAAAATCACCATTTATCATTAGTTATATGCATAGGTATATGTTAACTTAGCTTGAATAATAAAATATCATAATAGGATAGTTTCCCTTTTTCACAACATTAGATAGTTTCCCTTTTAATAAAATAAAACAAGAGCTCGGACTGAGAAGAAGAAGATCTTTTACCAAGCAAGAAGCCAGCTTGGGGGAGACTCCCGCTCCAATAAGGTATGTCTCAAGCCTACACTTTATATTCAATTTTTTATTTCTATATCTTTTGAAGTGTTACATGCTTGCCTAAGTAACCATTCCATCAATAAAATTGATGAAATCTGCTTAAACAAGTTGAAACCTGAATAAGATTTGAAATATGTCATGCAAATGCTATTGTTGTGGTTTGAATAACTAGTTTGTCTAAGTTGTAGCTTTTGTAGGTTGCACATGCTTTAACTGAAATCATGCTTAGTGAATAAAGTTAGTAAGAAATGGAGTAATTCTTTAAACTTGCTAAGGTGAAATTAGAACCTCATCTGGAGGATTTCTTTTAAAAATCTTGAAAACCTTGCTAAAAGTTCCTCCTGGATTTTATCACATCCCACCACTAGCCAAATATTTGTTAGTCAAAACCACAAAGAGCTTTGTCTGTGTTGAGCTTTGTTAGACCTCATAGATCATAGTAGAGAAGATTATCATATCTTTTGATCAAGATATACACACGCACCATAAACTGCTTACTATCCACTTTGGAAGTTTGCAACCACCAAATAAATTGCTCATTCTCTACACTTGAGATATGCCATACCTTGCCAAACGTCCCATTGCTAGCCTTATTCTATTCCTACACTAGGAATAAGCACTTCTCTCCCTTTCCCTACTCATTTCAAAAATCCTTTCATATATACAATCTGGGCAAATCTTGAGATAAAAAAAGAGAGATATAAAAAAAAGTGAGCAAAGTAGCTCAAGGGAGGACTATGTCCTAAGAAAATGTGAGGACAATTTTTGTCTACTCACTATGTATCGAAAAAAAGAAAAAGAGAGAGAGAGAGAGAGACAGAGAATTATTATTAGCTCTAGACCCTAGAAATTAACTAGGAAGGATTATGAAATATCTCTCTATACACTTCCACATAACCACACATGCACATCTTGATCAATTTTTATGATTTGCTGCTCCTTATGATCTGAGTGTCTAACTTAGCAATAAACATTAGGCAATTTGCTCATGATTCTTAGCCTACCTATAACTCCACATATCATTCTTTAGAAATAGGAGAGGCTACATTTTGGCCTAAGTCAGGATTTAAACACCATTGAGTGATTGAGTGAATCTTGGAGGACTTAAGCAAGTTCTTATCTTTTGAAAACATTAACAAAAAAACCTCCAGACAGAATCCTAGTCAAACCTAAGCAAGATAAAAGTTTCCTATCTACTACTTTATTTCACTCTTGCATGTTTGAAGTGAAAAGCTATAAGCCCCACATTGCTATGATTAATGATATATGCTAAGTTATTTCTCAGTATACAATATGCACTTGTATACATCTTAAGTTGCTATTTATTTCATGCTCAATGCTTAAACCGCATTGTTGCTCGAGGACGAGCAACAGGTTAGCTTGGGGGAGCTTGTTGATGGTCTTTAAACACCTGTTTTACCATCAACATGTTACCCTAAAATTCACCAAAAAGGCATGAAATGTAGTCAAATAGGTTTCAAACTAACCGAATTCCACATGTCCATAGATTTTGATTTCAATGCAGGATTTGAACCAAATTTGGATATTTGAACAACCAAAGGCCGAGCCCACTCAGCAGGGCCCAATTGGGCCTTAGGGGCGGTGGCGCCCGCCACTTGAGTTGGCCCAACTATCCCCCCTGCCACGTCACTGATCCGTGTGACCACCCCAGGGCCAAATCTTGGCCCTTGGTCACTAGGTCAGTGGCATCGGAGGGCTCAGGAGGGGAGTGGCGTGGATCATGACCGAATGGCGGTTATCTGGACATGCAACCGACATGCAACTGCCGCTCTGGAGCTCCTGGATGCCGTTGAAGCAATGACGGTGCATCCAACGGCTAGGGGGGTGGCGGCCACCACCAAGGGCTGGCGCCGGCCACTAGGGTTTGCCCTAGGTCGGATGGCTGCCCTGTAACACCTCTGGTGTTTAACTGTAATTAACCTGACATGTCATCATCATTAGTCATTAATCATTCTTGCCTTGCATTTATGTTTGCTTAGTACTTGTGTAGCAATCCCTTTTCAAAAACCCTAAAAGCCCAAATCTTCCTATAAGGGCAAAAATGGTAATTTCACCTCTGTGCCTAGCTTTGTGTAATTCTTGTTTAGTTGGATGTCTTGAAGTTTTGTTGTGTTGGCCAAAGTTCAAAAATCAAAATCAGATTTCAAATCCCTTTGCAAAACCCTGATTTCCAAACCCTGGATTTTATCCCTCTTTTTGTAATTCAAAAATTATTCAAAATTTGAGGTTGGTCCAAAAAGCAAAGTTGTAGATCTGGCCAAGAGAAACAACTTTGGTATTTACAAATTTTCAAGTTTCTGTACAAAGTTTGAAGTAAACCCAAGTTCATTCAAATTCCAGTTCTTGTCCCCTTTTCAGTTTTCAAAAATTATTTAAAAACTATTGAGTTTCAGAAAAAGGGTATATTAGCAAAGTTGTAGGTTTTGATAAAAGGAACAACTTTCATATTTGCAGATTTCCAACTTTCAATGTAAAATCAAAAGTAATTTTGAAATTATTCAAATCCTAAAAGTGTCCCCTTTTCTAATTTCGTATTTAATTCAAAAACTGTTTGGAATTTGAAAATATTCTTTTTGACAAAGTTGTAGATCTCTTTTTTCTGAACAACTTTAGTGTTTTGAGTTTTTGCTGCTCAGTTCAAGTTTTGGAAGTAGTTTGCAAAATACAGAAAGTCAAACCCTAGACCTAGCCCTGTTCATCCCCTACCTCTAGCCGGCACAGAGCAGGAGGGGGCCCCGGCCATGGCCGCGCGCCAGCGCCGCTTGCGCCACGCGCGCCTGGCAGCCGCACGCCCGCCCCCGACTTGTCGCCTGCGCCCGCGCCATCATGCCGCACCCGCACGCGCAAGCGCTGACCTCCGCCCCCGTCCCCTACAGTGCCCAGGGCGTCGCCGCCGCGTGGCCGTCACCGGCGAGCCTTCGCCCAGGCCCTGGGTGCACGCCCGTCCTCCCGCCGGCTCGCAATCGAGTGCGCACTCTTCGGCCGAGCTCATCCACACCATCCCGTGCTCTCTACCGTCCCCGACCGTGCCTATAAAAGGGACCGCCGGCCGGCAGACCTCCTCATCCCCTCTGCCACCGTGGCCAGGCCAGTCCAGAGCTTCCGCCGCTCAACCACCTAGCCCGAAAGCTCCGCCTTGAGCTCGCGAAGCTTCCCAGCCCCTCAATTTCACCTTCCCCGCCTCCAATCGCCCGGCGTAACCCCATCTTCCCAAACTCCGACGAAACACCGGTGAACTCGGGTTCGTCAAATACTGCCTCTCCGGCCACGATCATCTTCCCCTGACCCCTGTGTCAGCTTCCTTGGCTCCGCGCGACTCTAACCAGGCCCTTGCGGTCTCGTGTGTTGCGCAGGATCGCCGGATCGCCGGAGTGCCGCCGCGGTCGTCTCCTTCCTCGAGCCTCACCCTCGAGCACGTGTTGAGCCTCACCCTCGAGCCTCACCCTCGAGCACGTTCCCGAGCCACACCCTCGAGCACGCTTGCGAACCGCGCTCCCTCGAAGCAGCCGAGCCCGGCCTCCGACCCGTGGTAAGCACCCGAAGCCTCCGGTCTCTGCTTCCACTTCGTTTCGCCCGAGCCTCCCAGCCAGGCCTCGAGCACACGTTCTCCGCTTTGCCCGAGCCAGGCCTCGGCGAACACATGCTTTCTGTCTCGCCCGAGCCTCCCAGTCAGGCCTCGGACGGACGCTTGCTTTCCGTTTCGCCCGAGCCTCCCGGCCAGGCCTCGGACGAAACGCTTGTTTCCGTCTCGCCCGAGCCTACCAGCCAGGTCTCGGACGGCCGAGTGTTTCCGCCTCGCCCTAGCCCTGCTGTCCGCCTCGCAGCGATTCGCCCGAGCCCCTGCGAGGAAGGAGCACATCGCTCTTTTCTTTTTTCCTTTTTGAAAGAGTGTGAATAGTGTTCTGTTTTCTCTTTTTTGTGTGAATTAATCTGTTGTTCCTTAAATCCTGATAAAATTATGGTATGCTCCATGCACTGTGTAGTATTTTATAAAAATATGAAACTTGACTTTTCTGTAAGAATTTAAAAATGTAAAATCCCTCTTTTAATTAATAAATGGATAGTTTCGGATTTTTAGAAAATTATTTATAACTCCAAAAATCATGAGATAAATTTTTGTGAACTTCCTATGCCATGCTTAGTCTCTGGTGAAATTTTTAAGTCTTTTGGAACAAGTTGATTTTTGAGCATTTATTTTTTTAATTGTTAAATAGTGCCTTCTGTTAATTAATGTCTCATATTATTTGAGCACCTTAATGAACTCCAAAAATTATGAAATTTATTTTGCCATCTATCTACACCATAATGAACTTATGTGATTAATTTGGTAATTTTTGGAGCAACTTCATAAAATGACCTTTTTAAATAATTAAGGAAAATAGAAAAAGGGATTAGGGTTCATGTTGTATGCCCTGTTTTGCATTGTTCATGCTAGCATACTCATGTGCATGCATCATTGCATTCGTATAGTCACCGAAGAAGGCGTCAAGATCGAGGCAGCCGCCGACGAACATGTCCCTGAGGCTACCCCGAGCTCCGACAACTGCTCCGCCGCTTTTGAGCCTGCCCTCTTTGCTCTTCAAGGCAAGCCCCAGTGCATTTAACCCTTTCCTTGAATTTATAAAATGATTTCCTTAAATGCTTTTGAGTTAAATTATTGCATTAGGTTTATAGGAGTTGTGTGCTATCCTAATTGATGCACTATCCACCTTGACCACTGATACACCTGATACCTGCTTTTCAAAAGTTTTTGAAAAAATGCTTAGCAATGCTTATTGAATTAGACTTTGTAATAAAATGCCAATTTCAAAAGTGTGATCACTTAAGGAATGTTTATGGGATTTTGGTCTTACTCCCCGGCTGTTGGCTAGGTATCTGATCCGTACCTAGTCAATAGCGAGGAGAGGTTGTCCGAGCGTACGGTGCCGTCATGTTGTAGTCCGGGACTCAACAGTTGACACCGACCGGGACAGGGTTGAAAAACTGACAGGACTATTACGCTTGGGTGAGATATAACCAAGGTATAGTTCTGGCTGGAAAATTAGGGACCATCCGTATGGGGGCCTGCTGGTCAAGACTTGTAACTATTCACATACTTCGGAAAGCTCTGGCTCCGAGAAATCCTTGATTGGGACCGACAACCGCGCACTGGGAGTGGAGAGATGGCGGAAGTAGCATGTACCCACGTGGTTGTCGTACCTGGAAAGGAGCGGTGTACGGTACTTCCGGGTGGCGTAGGACCGGGTCCAATCTTGGAGGAATCGTGGTAGACGAGTTGGCATATGCAAGCTTGGGTGCTACATATGCAGTGTGGATAGGGATCCTCAGCTGAGTATTATTTATCTGAATTAACGTTGCTCCTCGGTTATGGAGACTTGGTCACTGACTGTCAACGGAGAGTGGTTCTCAACTAGGTATGTTTTGAAACGTAAAATGAAGCATGGACGATGAAGAATTGAGGAATACTGAATCTTTCAAAAATAAAATAAGGTTTACAAAAATGCTTTTCTGCAAAATACTTGATCTTGCTTAAGCCTTACCTTGACTACCCTAAGCCTCTCATTCCTGAGTCTTCTCCCTTTTCTTTAGTCGGGTAAGTCTTGTTGAGTACCCCAGTACTCAGGGTTTGTTACCCATGCTGCAGGTATGACAGAGTCCCCGATGTGTCTTGCACCCTGCTGCGTGACCATCGTCCAGGAAGAGGCCGATGAGGCCGAAGAATAGTTGTACACCCGCGGGCTGGGTGATTATAAGTATCTTTGTTGTTCTCCACTATGTTGCCTATGTCTATTTCTATTATCAAGAACTTGGTTTGTAATAACTGCACCTTAATTTCTATTTGGAACCCTGCTTTGTAAAACTAATGTTATTTAAGTCTTCCGCTCTTTATTCCGATGTTATTTGTAAAAGTATGCAATGCTGTAACCGAATTGTGAGATGATCCTGCGGACATTGGGCACTGATGTAGCCCGGTGGCGAACAGGTCTTAATCACATGGAACATGGGTTCGGCTGTCAGAGGTTGATAGGGACACGTGGGCCATGGGGTTAGGGTCGTTCCGTCACAGAGTGGTATCGGAGCATCTCACTTTAACGTTGCAGTGTTCGTTTTTGCGAAAACTTCAAAAGACCTTTTGAGTCCAAACAAACTAAACTTGACTATTTTGAGTCCAAATTGCTTCTCTCATCTTGTCTCTCATATGGCAACACTAGCTAGTGGAACAACATGTTTTAAGCCCTATGTACCTTATTTATTGCATTGCTTTGTTCCGTAAGAACGATTCATGCATCATGTCATAATCACTAAAGTTAACTTCCTCTCTAAGTTTGTTGGGGTAGTATGCCTTTACCTGTTCTTGCTAGCCTTTCTCATCCATCTTCTCTTATCCAGACAAGGCCCGTATCAAGCTGACTGCCCGCAAGTCGACTGGACCGCATGGTGTGCCACACCACCAGCTGGCACCACGCGCTGGGGAGGAGACTGGAGAATCTTCCAACGGTCGTCGCTTTCCCTGCCGCACCCGCAAGAATCTGAAGGAGGAAATCAAGGATCTGAAGGCTGAGCTGAAGAACTTGGAGCATGACTTCTACCACTCACGCCTGGAGTTTTATGAGGCACGAGCTTCCCTGGAGCAGGCCAATCGGAATACGGTTCGCGCTATCGAGCAGCGCAATGATGCTTGGACCCGCGAGGACGTTACCAGAGCCCAGCTCCACGGACTGCAACAGTACACAGCTCAGATTGAACAGTTCAATGATATGCTTCATGAGGAAGTGCATCAGCTATATGATGAACTCCACCCCTTGGTACCCCCGGTTATGGAAGACCCTGAGGACGGAGTAGTGGAAGAACCCGATGTGGAACAAGAGCCAGACGTGGACGAAGAAATTGAACCTGCTGAGGACGTCCACGCTGAAGACGAGGACGAGGAGGAAGAGCCTGAGCTCATCCTCGAAGAAGACGACGACGAAGACATGATCATCATCGACGACGACTAGACTCGTAGTGTCATCTGCTTACCTAAAACCTTAGTCTAGGTTTGGGGGCGTTAGTCTGTCTGTTGCCAAATCTGGCATGTATCTTTCTTTTCGCATCTTTTCCCTTTATCGGTCTGTATCATCTGTCAGTCACCTTATCAAGTCATCAGTCTTTTGTATCAGAAGAAGCTATCAGTCTGTTGTTTTCAGAACCCTATCTATGAATGCTAAGTTCCAAGTTGCTTAACAGATGCCTGTGAACACTCGCACTGGAGCTGGAGGTTCTGATGATGCCAACCTCCCAAACCCTCCACCTGTCCCAGCCACCCTAGCAGATGCCATTGCAGCCTTGGCCGCCGCTGCCAACCTAATGGCTCAAAACCAAGGACAGCAGAACTTTCACCGTGGTCGCCACAACATCAACCAAGAGACCACCTATGTGGAATTCACCGAAACTCGTCCACCGGTCTTCACCAAGGCCGATGAACCCCTCGAAGCTGATGATTGGCTCCGCACCATGGAGCAGAAGTTTGGTCTTATCAACTGCACCGATATCCAGAAGCCACGGTTCGCTTCCCAGCAGCTTCGTGGTCCGGCAAGTGCTTGGTACGCCAACCTATTGGTTGCCCAGCTAGAAGGTCATCGGTTGACCTGGGAAGAGTTCCGCACTGCTTTCCATGCTCATCACATCCCTTCCGGATTAATGAAAATGAAGCTTGATCAGTTCCTGGCTCTCCAACAGAAAGACTCCACAGTCATGCAGTATGTGGGTCAATTCAATCATCTCAGCCAGTATGCCTCAGAGTATGTCAACACAGATGAGAAGAAGAGGGATTGTTTCCTCAGAGGACTGCACCCAAAGATCCGCAGGAGCTTGTCCAATAACCTGACTGGGTCTTATCGCGATGTTGTTGACCGGGCTGTTGCTTTTGAAGAAAGCAATCGCTAGTACCAGGAAGAGAAGAAGAAGAAGAAAGCAGGGTCAAGCAGCTTCTCTGGCGGTCACAAACGCCAGAGAATCATCTATCACCCCAGCCACCACCACAATCGTCTACCTTACCCCAACCAGCAAGTGGTCGTCCGTACCGCGGCCACCACCCATAATGCCAACCAGCAGAGTGCCACACAGCCGAACGCCCCAGGTGTTCATATCACCACTCCACAAACAGCCTACAACCATCCCTGCTACAACTGCGGCCAGCTTGGTCACTGGTCTCGTGAGTGCCCAAAGCCCAAGAGGTATGCTCAGAACGCTCAGAAGAATCCCGGAGGATCTCAGCAGCAGCAGCACCGTGCCCAGCAGCAACAGGCCCAGAAAGGCAGGATTGTCAAGAAGCACGGGCAAGTCTACTACACCGCTGTCAGCGATATACCAGAAGGGGAGCCCATCATGATTTGTAGGTTTCCTGTTGCCAATCACCCTGCAGTTGTGTTGTTTGATTCTGGTGCATCGCATTCCTTCATCAGTCGTACTTTTGTCATCAAGCATGAAATATCAATTGAGGACTTAAAAGAAAGTTTCTGCATATTTTCGCCTGGAGGGCGTATAACTACTAAGGAAGTGGTTCGCAGTATACTAGTAATGTTGGGGGAACATGTATTTCCCACCACCATGATAGTGCTTCATGCTCAGGAGATAGATGTCATCCTAGGCATGAATTGGATGTGTCAGTATAAAGCCATGATCGACATCTTGAATAGAGTTGTGAGAGTGGATATTCCTAACAGTACCGCCAAACTCCTTCTCCAACTTCCAATGCCTCAAAAACCAGCAGCCACTCAAATAAATACCGCTTATGTGCTGGAAACCCGGGACATCCCCGTGGTTTGTGAATTCCCTGATGTTTTTCCTGAGGATTTGCCTGGTCTGCCTCCTGACCGTGACGTTGAGTTTGCCATAGAGCTAAAGCCCGGGACTGCTCCTATATCCCGCAGAGCTTATCGAATGCCTCCCAGAGAGTTGGCAGAACTAAAAATCCAATTACAAGATTTGTTGGACAAGGGTTTCATTCGCCCAAGCTCGTCTCCTTGGGGCTGTCCTGCAATCTTTGTAAAGAAGAAAGACAAGACTCTCAGAATGTGCATTGACTATCGCCCACTCAATGAGGTCACCATCAAAAATAAATATCCCTTGCCTCATATTGATCTTCTCTTTGACCAGTTAGCTGGAGCCAAAGTATTCTCCAAGATCGATCTCAGATCCGGCTACCACCAAATAAAGATTCGTCCTAAAGATATTCCTAAAACAGCTTTCACCACCAGATATGGCCTATATGAGTACTTGGTCATGTCCTTCGGTTTGACCAATGCCCCTGCTCATTTCATGTACCTCATGAACTCTGTGTTCATGCCAGAGCTTGATAAATTCGTGGTCGTGTTCATTGACGACATCCTTGTCTACTCAAAAACCCCTGAAGATCATGCCGAACATCTTCGTATCGTTGTATCCCGTCTCAGAGAACATCATCTGTATGCCAAGTTCAGTAAATGTGAGTTCTGGTTAGATCAGATACAGTTTCTTGGTCATGTCCTATCCGCTGAAGGTGTGTCAGTTGACCCTGGTAAAGTGGCAGACATTCTGGATTGGAAGCCACCTACCACTGTTCATCAAGTCCGCAGTTTTATGGGAATGGCAGGATATTATCGTCGATTCATCCCAGATTTCTCAAGAATCGCCAAGCCTATCACTGAGTTAGTAAAGAATTCTGTGAAGTTTGTCTGGTCACCAGCCTGTGAGCAAGCCTTTCAAACTCTGAAGAAACTGTTAACTACATCACCAGTGCTAGCCCAGCCGAACATCGAGAAGCCCTTTGATGTCTACTGTGATGCATCTGGTACTGGTTTGGGCTGTGTTTTGATGCAAGAAGGTCGAGTGATCGCATATGCCTCCCGACAGCTTAAGCGACATGAAGAGAATTACCCAACTCATGATCTCGAGTTAGCAGCAGTAGTGCATGCCTTAAAGATCTGGCGTCATTATTTGTTGGGCAGTACCTGTAATGTGTACACTGATCACAAAAGCCTGAAGTATATCTTCACTCAAGAGGAACTGAATATGAGGCAGAGAAGATGGCTTGAGTTAATTAAGGACTATGATCTTGAAGTGCATTACCATCCGGGTAAGGCGAATGTGGTTGCCGATGCGCTCAGTCGCAAGTCATATTGCAACTGTCTGATGATGAAACCCTATGATTCTTCTTTGTGTTATGAGCTGGAAAAGTTGAATATTGAAATGATTCTGCAAGGAACTCTGAATAATATCATAATAGAAACCCCTATCAGAGAGCAGATCATCGCTGCACAAAAAGATAACTCTGGAATCAAACACATCATCGAAAAGGTCCAATCCGGAAAGGCTGATTGTTTCAGTATTGATGATGCAGGAGTAGTATGGTTTAAGAAACGGTTAGTAGTTCCTAAAGTGCCTGAGTTAACAAAGTTAATCCTTGATGAAGCACACTTGACTAGATTCTCCATCCACCCCGGCAGCAACAAAATGTACCAGGATTTGAAGCAGCAATTCTGGTGGACAAAGATGAAGATTGAGATCGCCCGGTATGTCGCTCAGTGCGATACCTGCCAGAAAGTCAAAGCCGTGCACATGAAGCCCGGAGGAGAATTGCAACCTTTACCTGTACCTGCTTGGAAATGGGACGATATCAGTATGGACTTTATCAATGGTCTACCCAAGACATCAAGAGGTTTTGATTCCATATGGGTGATCGTGGATCGCCTCACTAAGCAAGCTCACTTCCTGCCAGTGAAGACCAGTTACACCGTCCCCACTTATGCCACTTTGTACAAGAACCACATAGTGAAACTCCATGGCATACCCAAGAGCATTATCTCTGATCGTGGTACCCAGTTTGTCGCCAAGTTTTGGAAAGCGTTCCATACCCCAATTGGAACCAAGCTCTTGCATAGTACGGCATATCATCCGCAAATAGATGGACAAACTGAGCGAGTCAACCAAGTGTTAGAGGATATGTTGAGAGCATGTGTGCTCACCTTCGCATATACTTGGGATGACTGTTTGCCCTTGGCAGAGTTCTCATATAATAACAGTTACCAAGAGAGCATCAAAATGGCACCCTTTGAAGCACTGTACGGCCGCCGTTGTCGTACACCTCTCAATTGGTCTGAACCCGGAGAAAGGGAATTCTTTGGAGTTGACCTAGTAAAAGATATGGAAGAGAAAGTCAAGCATATACAAGAGAACATGAAGATTGCACAGTCTCGACAGAAAAGTTATGCTGACAAGAGACGTCGACCTCTGCAGTTCGAGATCGGGGATTATGTGTACCTGAAGGTCTCACCCACCAAAGGAGTCACTCGTTTTGGAGTCCAAGGAAAGTTAGCACCCCGCTACATTGGTCCCTTTGAGATTCTGGATCGTTGTGGCAAGGTCGCTTACAAGCTAAGTTTGCCCAATCATCTTTCAGCAGTTCATAATGTGTTTCATGTCTCCCAACTCAAGAAGTGCCTCCGAGTACCTGAACATGTGGTTGAAGTTGAAGGCGTTGAGCTAGAACCAGATCTGTCATACACTGAGTATCCAGTTCGCGTGTTGGATCACAAGGATCGTGTTACCCGAAGAACCACCACAAGATGGTACAAGATCCAGTGGAACCAGCACTCTGAAGAAGAAGCCACCTGGGAATCCGAAGACTTCTTAGCAAAGAACTATCCCGACCTTCTCGAATCTCTATAGATGTAAGGTTTTGCCTTTTCCTTCTTAAGACGTGGAATCTCGGGGCGAGATTTCTTTTAGGGGGGAAGGCTGTAACACCTCTGGTGTTTAACTGTAATTAACCTGACATGTCATAATCATTAGTCATTAATCATTCTTGCCTTGCATTTATGTTTGCTTAGTACTTGTGTGGCAATCCCTTTTCAAAAACCCTAAAAGCCCAAATCTTCCTATAAGGGCAAAAATGGTAATTTCACCTCTGTGCCTAGCTTTGTGTAATTCTTGTTCAGTTGGATGTCTTGAAGTTTTGTCGTGTTGGCCAAAGTTCAAAAATCAAAATCAGATTTCAAATCCCTTTGCAAAACCCTGATTTCCAAACCCTGGATTTTATCCCTCTTTTTGTAATTCAAAAATTATTCAAAATTTGAGGTTGGTCCAAAAAGCAAAGTTGTAGATCTGGCCAAGAGAAACAACTTTGGTATTTACAAATTTTCAAGTTTCTGTAAAAGTTTGAAGTAAACCCAAGTTCATTCAAATTCCAGTTCTTGTCCCCTTTTCAGTTTTCAAAAATTATTTAAAAACTATTGAGTTTTAGAAAAAGGGTATATTAGCAAAGTTGTAGGTTTTGATAAAAGGAACAACTTTCATATTTGCAGATTTCCAACTTTCAATGTAAAATCAAAAGTAATTTTGAAATTATTCAAATCCTAAAAGTGTCCCCTTTTCTAATTTCGTATTTAATTCAAAAACTGTTTGGAATTTGAAAATATTCTTTTTGACAAAGTTGTAGATCTCTTTTTTCTGAACAACTTTGGTGTTTTGAGTTTTTGCTGCTCAGTTCAAGTTTTGGAAGTAGTTTGCGAAATACAGAAAGTCAAACCCTAGACATAGCCCTGTTCATCCCCTACCTCTAGCCGGCACAGAGCAGGAGGGGGCCCCGGCCATGGCCGCGCGCCAGCGCCGCTTGCGCCACGCGCGCCTGGCAGCCGCACGCCCGCCCCCGACTTGTCGCCTGCGCCCGCGCCATCATGCCGCACCCGCACGCGCAAGCGCTGACCTCCGCCCCCGTCCCCTACAGTGCCCAGGGCGTCGCCGCCGCGTGGCCGTCACCGGCGAGCCTTCGCCCAGGCCCTGGGTGCACGCCCGTCCTCCCGCCGGCTCGCAATCGAGTGCGCACGCTTCGGCCGAGCTCATCCACACCATCCCGTGCTCTCTACCGTCCCCGACCGTGCCTATAAAAGGGACCGCCGGTCGGCAGACCTCCTCATCCCCTCCGCCACCGTGGCCAGGCCAGTCCAGAGCTTCCGCCGCTCAACCACCTAGCCCGAAAGCTCCGCCTTGAGCTCGCGAAGCTTCCCAGCCCCTCAATTTCACCTTCCCCACCTCCAATCGCCCGGCGTAACCCCATCTTCCCAAACTCCGACGAAACACCGGTGAACTCGGGTTCGTCAAATACTGCCTCTCCGGCCACGATCAGCTTCCCCTGACCCCTGTGTCAAATTCCTTGGCTCCGCGCGACTCTAACCAGGCCCTTGTGGTCTCGTGTGTTGCGCAGGATCGCCGGATCGCCGGAGTGCCGCCGCGGTCGTCTCCTTCCTCGAGCCTCACCCTCGAGCACGTGTTGAGCCTCACCCTCGAGCCTCACCCTCGAGCACGTGTTGAGCCTCACCCTCGAGCCTCACCCTCGAGCACGTTCCCAAGCCACACCCTCGAGCACGCCTGCGAACCGCGCTCCCTCGAAGCAGCCGAGCCCTGCCTCCGACCCGTGGTAAGCACCCGAAGCCTCCGGTCTCTGCTTCCACTCCGTTTCGCCCGAGCCTGCCCGAGCCTCCCAGTCAGGCCTCGGACGGACGCTTGCTTTCCGTTTCGCCCGAGCCTCCCGGCCAGGCCTCGGACGAAACGCTTGTTTCCGTCTCGCCCGAGCCTACCAGCCAGGTCTCGGACGGCCGAGTGTTTCCGCCTCGCCCGAGCCCTGCTGTCCGCCTCGCAGCGATTCGCCCGAGCCCCTGCGAGGAAGGAGCACAGCGCTCTTTTCTTTTTTTCCTTTTTGAAAGAGTGTGAATAGTGTTCTGTTTTCTCTTTTTTGTGTGAATTAATCTGTTGTTCCTTAAATCCTGATAAAATTATGGTATGCTCCATGCACTGTGTAGTATTTTATAAAAATATGAAACTTGACTTTTCTGCAAGAATTTAAAAATGTAAAATCCCTCTTTTAATTAATAAATGGATAGTTTCTGATTTTTAGAAAATTATTTATAACTCCAAAAATCATGAGATAAATTTTTGTGAACTTCCTATGCCATGTTTAGTCTCTGGTGAAATTTTTAAGTCTTTTGGAACAAGTTGATTTTTGAGCATTTATTTTTTTAATTGTTAAATAGTGCCTTCTGTTAATTAATGTCTGATATTATTTGAGCACCTTAATGAACTCCAAAAATTATGAAATTTATTTTGCATTTATCTACACCATAATGAACTTATGTGATTAATTTGGTAATTTTTGGAGCAACTTCATAAAATGACCTTTTTAAATAATTAAGGAAAATAGAAAAAGGGATTAGGGTTCATGTTGTATGCCCTGTTTTGCATTGTTCATGCTAGCATATTCATGTGCATGCATCATTGCATTCGTATAGTCACCGAAGAAGGCGTCAAGATCGAGGCAGCCGCCGACGAACCTGTCCCTAAGGCTACCCCGAGCTCCGACAACTGCTCCGCCGCTTTCGAGCCTGCCCTCTTTGCTCTTCAAGGCAAGCCCCAGTGCATTTAACCCTTTCCTTGAATTTATAAAATGATTTCCTTAAATGCTTTTGAGTTAAATTATTGCATTAGGTTTATAGGAGTTGTGTGCTATCCTAATTGATGCACTATCCACCTTGACCACTGATACACCTGATACCTGCTTTTCAAAAGTATTTGAAAAAATGCTTAGCAATGCTTATTGAATTAGACTTTGTAATAAAATGCCAATTTCAAAAGTGTGATCACTTAAGGAATGTTTATGGGATTTTGGTCTTACTCCCTGGCTGTTGGCTAGGTATCTGATCCGTACCTAGTCAATAGCGAGGAGAGGTTGTCCGAGCGTACGGTGCCGTCATGTTGTAGTCCGGGACTCAACAGTTGACACCGACCGGGACAGGGTTGAAAAACTGACAGGACTATTTACGCTTGGGTGAGATATAACCAAGGTATAGTTCTGGCTGGAAAATTAGGGACCATCCGTATGGGGGCCTGCTGGTCAAGACTTGTAACTATTCACATACTTCGGAAAGCTCTGGCTCCGAGAAATCCTTGATTGGGACCGACAACCGCGCACTGGGAGTGGAGAGATGGCGGAAGTAGCATGTACCCACGTGGTCGTCGTACCTGGAAAGGAGTGGTGTACTGTACTTCCGGGTGGCGTAGGACTGGGTCCAATCTTGGAGGAATCGTGGTAGACGAGTTGGCATATGCAAGCTTGGGTGCTACATATGCAGTGTGGATAGGGATCCTCAGCTGAGTATTATTTATCCGGATTAACGTTGCTCCTCGGTTATGGAGACTTGGTCACTGACTGTCAACGGAGAGTGGTTCTCAACTAGGTATGTTTTGAAACGTAAAATGAATCATGGACGATGAAGAATTGAGGAATACTGAATCTTTCAAAAATAAAATAAGGTTTACAAAAATGATTTTCTGCAAAATACTTGATCTTGCTTAAGCCTTACCTTGACTACCCTAAGCCTCTCATTCCTGAGTCTTCTCCCTTTTCTTTAGTCAGGTAAGTCTTGTTGAGTACCCCAGTACTCAGGGTTTGTTACCCATGCTGCAGGTATGACAGAGTCCCCGATGTGTCTTGCACCCTGCTGCGTGACCATCGTCCAGGAAGAGGCCGATGAGGCCGAAGAATAGTTGTACACCCGCGGGCTGGGTGATTATAAGTATCTTTGTTGTTCTCCACTATGTTGCCTATGTCTATTTCTATTATCAAGAACTTGGTTTGTAATAACTGCACCTTAATTTCTATTTGGAGCCCTGCTTTGTAAAACTAATGTTATTTAAGTCTTCCGCTCTTTATTCCGATGTTATTTGTAAAAGTATGCAATGCTGTAACCGAATTGTGAGATGATCCTGCGGACATTGGGCACTGATGTAGCCCGGTGGCGAACAGGTCTTAATCACATGGAACATGGGTTCGGCTGTCAGAGGTTGACAGGGACACGTGGGCCATGGGATTAGGGTCGTTCCGTCACATGCCCCCTATAAGTAACCCCCTCACACCACAATGCTATATATACCCTCCTAGAGGCACCACTTCATTCCAAGCAAGAAGCAGAAGAAGCAAGAGGCAATCAAGCAAGGAAGCAAGAGAAGCAAGTGAGAGTTAGGTTAGAAGCTCATAGAGCTTAGGCAAGTAGGTTAGCTA
Organism: Coix lacryma-jobi var. lacryma-jobi; assembly: GCA_009763385.1. Classification (NCBI taxonomy): domain Eukaryota; kingdom Viridiplantae; phylum Streptophyta; class Magnoliopsida; order Poales; family Poaceae; genus Coix; species Coix lacryma-jobi. Next base: position 88,027,242 of record CM019824.1, on the reverse strand, counting down.
GTAGAGAGAGCATAGCTTTAGTGCCCTAGCTGCAGCGCGGCTCCTAATTGAGCACAACTCAGCCCTGACCAGTGGTATAGCAGTGTAGAGCTTGCTAGGAGAGAAGCGGGTGCGAGTGACTGGCATCGGAGGTCGGTTGATTTCCCGGCGTCTCTGGTCTGGTTTGCTCCCTTGTATCTGAGGTACACTTATCATTATTCCAATATTACTTTAAGTATTACTTTCAGTATTACTTTATCAAGTGCCTTGAGTGTGACCTAGTTATCCCACAGTTCAATTCACTTAGCCATAGTAGTTAATCTCTAGTGTGCTTAGTGTTTGATCTTTGCCAATAGGTTGCTTAGTTAGTTTAGTGTTTATCTTATTAAGTCAAGTATTTGCTCTGACGTCCGCAAGGTTGTCTCTATTCAAAGCTAGGGTAGAGATAGTTAGAATATAATTAAGCATGGTGCTTAGTTATAGACTTACCTTCAGATACGGCTGGACCCCCGGATAGCTGTGGTAGCAAGCAGGTGGTGACAGCCCTGTGCGCCTTGAATTCCACCACGTAGTTGGCCCAGTTTAACAGTAAGGCTCGTTGTGCTAGCGTTCATCCTAAGTCAGTGGTAAAGGCTAGTACGCCTCGGTACTTGACAAGATAGGAATAAAACTATACTTAACTTGGTTGCTTTATTGACATTTGCCTATCCTGCTTCGTAGTTATCTTGCTTCGTAGTTATCTTGCTTCATAGTTATCTTGCTTCGTAGTTATCTAGGAGTAGTTAGTAGTTATTAGTTAGTTATATTAGTTATCCTTAGTTATCTTATTCCCCTTATCCACCTATCCATCCACCTTACCTTAGCCATTCCATTCATCCTTACCTATCCACCCATATATTCTTCCTAGCCTTTCATCTCCTCTCTTCTCTTTTCTCCTCTTCCCTTGTCTTATTCTTCGACTCTCATCCCCTCCTTGACTCGACTCATACACCACCCTAGCCTTCCCTTGGGATCAAATAAATCGACACCTGGTACTCCCAGGCGAAGTGCTACTACAATAGTTCTGTGCGCTTGCAGAATTTCCTCCTGGTAGATTGCATTCTCGCTAGCCAGCTCCTACTAGTGTCGGGATTGACAACCCCATTTGACGTTAGTAGATAGTTGCTTAAGTTTCACTCCTTTTGATACAGTGACTGGACTTGCTTCAAGCATTTCTGGCGCCGTTGCCAGGGATAGACTCCATAGTTTACTCCTAGTAATGACGTTAGCAAGTGTCAACAAGCATTTCTGGGCCGTTACCGGGGATAGTTGCCTAGCTCTATCTTTAGTGAAGTTAAGAACTACAAACAACCGCGAACTGAATGTCTGGGCGTGTCGCCGTCAGGTACAGCAGCAACCCGATCATACTTTGGTACTCCTTTTGGTCTACAGCTTCTCCATCCTTGTCCGCATCCAGGGCCATCATGGTCGACATGGGTGTTGGAAGAGGCTTGGCCTCACCCATATCGAACTCCTTCAATATGTCCTTGGGGTACTTGCCCTGGTGCACAAACGTCCCCTCTCGGGATTGCTTAATTTGCAACCCAAGGAAAAATGTCAACTTGCCCATCATGCTCATCTCAAATTCCCTGCTCATAGTATCTGCAAACTTGGCAACCAAAGCATGAGAAGAACCACCGAAAATGATATCATCCACGTAAATCTAAACCAACAAAGTGCCATTGCCTTGATTGAGGAGAAAAAGAGTTTCATCCAAACATCCCATTTTAAAACCCTTAGCAAGCAAAAAGGTTTTCAACCTATCATACCCGGCTCTAGGGGCTTGTTTCAAACCATACAAAGCTTTGTGCAGTTTAAAAACATGGTTTGGAAACTTTGGATTTTCAAAACCGGGGGGTTGTTTCACATACACCTCTTCTTCTATGTAGCCGTTTAGGAAGGTTGTTGACGCTGGTTATCTATCAAAATTAAAGGATAAATAAATATAAAAAGGGCATGAATTTAATAACCAACAAAGGTTTAGGGTTTCAACTAACAATATTCCACGAGTTTTGGTGAGTTATGATTCTGCAGGGACTAAACCAGGAAATCGGCACCGATAGCTTCCCATAGAAGGAAACCGTCGGGAGATAACGCAACCGCCACGTCGGGATACTTCTAGAAGACTCCAGAGAACACATAGAGACACCACGAGAAAGGGCACCGCGGTCCACCTCCAGGTGGGACCGACCGGTCCCCTGGGCCCACCGGTCGGTCTCCCCGTGGGCCCACTGGCTTCCGTCTTCTGCAAGCTTCCTCCACCGACCTCTAGGATGCATCTTAGCCGTACCTTAAGTCGGTTTGATCCAACGGCCGCGGTTGATCCCTCAGGGCTATATAAGCAGCCCCAGACCCCCCTCTCCAGGCATCTCCCTCTTCATTATTCATCTCCACATCAGAAATTAGGGTTCCAATGTAGAAGTAGAGGTCCCTCTAGATGAATCTCTTCTAGTTCATGTAGAATTAGATCTAGTTCATCTAGTTGTAATCAAGAGTTAGCTTTCAAGTAGAAGACTAGATACCCCTCTAGTAGGATTAGAACCTAGTCTTATTTTAGAACTAGAAGAGAGAGAGAGAGAGAGAGAGGAAGAGATCAAGAGGAAGCTCCGGCCTTTCGGATCAACTTCTTCATCTTGTACCTGTGGATTCAAGTTCTTCATCGACTTGCTTCAATGATTGTTTCGGTAATCAACATCTATATTTAAGTTTGAGCCATTATTCTTATTGTTCTTAAGGTTTATGACTCTCTTTTGAGTACTTTAATTCTAGTCGCTCTAGAGTTGGATTAGTTGGATAGTATAAGCGTAGTGCTTAGACTTGATAGCTCATATTTACCTCCTATAACGCCGGTAGTAGTGGGAGTTCGCAAGGGTGACTCTTATAGCCTTGTTGATTCTTCTATAGTCCACTTACCCGTGTGTAGGCTCGGTAGGATTATACATTTGCATAAAAGAATCATACTCTGTTGTGACCTTTTATGGCAACTTCCCCATTAAGAATAATAAACATATCACTCTTAAGATGGATTTAGATAGCCTTAGTGATCCCCTCTATACTTTTAGCTTCTCCGTCCTTGTTAGTTACTCAATGGTTATACACTGGAGACTCATCCCTATCCGTTCCTTTGGGTTCGATATTAAAACTGGGTTACTCCGGTGAAGTGCTACATCGGTAGATTTTATCTGTGCGCTTGCGAATAAAGTAGAGTGTGCATTAATTTAGACCAACAAGCATTTCTGGCGCCGTTGCCGGGGCACGGTAGATCATCTTACGTCTTAAGTATAACCTTGTAATCATACTTTTATCTTTTCCTTTTTGTCCCAGTCTTTTCATTATTTTTGTTTTCATTCTTATGAATGTTGTTTTTGAATTCCACTCTTATCTATCACTACCCCATGAGCAGGCTATAACTAGTAGAATCCTTATACCCCATCATAATACCTGGTTATGAGCTATGCCTACCTTTCTGCTGCACTGTCCTTGTAATGAGCATAGAAATATAATTATGAAAATATTTCTTCGGGTATTCTTGTCACTAACCTTCCCAGGTTTGGAGCAGAAAAGAAAGAAGGAACAACAAACATAAGGTATGTCCCACCAATCATCATGCAACATTGAATTACATTCATCCAATCTTGATTTATCCAAGCTTGGGGAATAGACTTTCTAAGAATATTTCTTGCCATGTTGCTATGTTGGTTGTCCCTACCTTTAAGATATGCTCATACACTAATCATGCTCTTTCATCACCATCTAAATAAATCTCTATAATACTTGCATGCTACCCTCATTTGCTATATTATATGTTTAGGTTTGGAGTACTTTCATACATCTCTTAAATTAAGCATGGTGCCTAGTTTAGGAGTGGTGATCTTGCTTTCAAAGGCTTTTAATTTAAGCAATTAAGTTAAAATGCCTTCCTAGATCAAATTAGACGTGGTGTCTAGGTTGATTTTTGAGCCGATAGTATGCTATAGTGGATATTGGATATTTTGTTGGACTAACCACTGCAGGGAAACTTTCAATATCAATTTGGGAAAGTCCGGAGATGAACTCACACTGGAGATGAAGAGACACATGAACTTCAAACAACTTTGCACAATGAAGACTCAGCTCATTCATCATGGATGAAATAACTGTAAGTATCAAAGTTTATTTATTTTGTCTTCTACTGCAAGTTATCCTTTGCCTTGAATCATGTTAAAGTGCAGCCAACACATACTAGTCTATGCTAAAGTAATCCTAAAAACATCTCATTATTAGCATAGATGCAAAATACATATGTTGTAGACAACAACCCATGCTTCAAATTCTTGCAATTCTTCGGGTATATATCCACTAACATTATGCAGGAGAGAGATTTTGTTCATCCATGGTTTGGTCTGAACATTGAAGATCCAAAACCCAAACCATAGACACACAAACCAACTCTCAGATCACAAATGGTGCTAGCCTAGCTTTGAGTCTTGCTTGGGCACTGATGACAAATAGGATGCAACTTACCTCGTATGAAACAACCTATGCCTGCAACCATCATTGCCCAAGACATCAAGAAAAGAAGTGGAAAGTTATTTTCTCTTCTAATCAAGAGCTAGCTTGGGAGACAAGATGGTACGACTACAACAATAGCAAGATCTACAACTCAAACACATGAACATGTTGTTGGAAGTCCATCTACATCACAAGCCAGCCTGGGAGAGACAATTTTGTTGTCTAGATGTGTTTCACAATCAAAGGGAGGAAGGAGAAACCCAACTTCAACATATTGATCTCCTACTCACCACTTTGATTAGTACAAACCACTAGATGTTGTCCCAGTCGAGGAGAAGAATATGATCCACCACTCATTCTTGGAAGATCGTTCTTGAATGCCATCAATGTTATCATCTATATCGGACCTGGAAAAGTCAACTCTTGGATCTTTTGCTGATTCTTCAACAACTACATCACTTATGAGCAGCCAAAGAGAACCAAGAGAAGATGTCGAAGGAAGAACCAACTGCCAAGAATTGAGGAGGGCATCATGAAGGATGAAGCCAATGCACCACAAGAGTTAGAAGATGGAGAGATAGTACCTGAGCCAACAAATCAAGAAGAACAGCCGATCAGATCTCCATCATCTAGACACTGTTGAGAGGACAAGTCTCAGTCATGGCACTAAGAGACAAAGACTCTCATGGAGGCACTTGAGTAACAGTTCTAAATTCAAGTCTTTTGCCAACCCAATGATTAAAGGAAAACAAGAAAGGTTGACAAGAGAAGAATGTGGAACTGTCCCTACATCCTCATAGTACAGAATTAATACAAGAAACAGAGAGGATCCTAGTCAGCATACTCGAGGAACAATGTACCTTCACTGATAAGTCAACACAAGAGAAGGAAGGTCGATACCTATAAAGATGATTCCACCGCGATCTTCCACCTCTCAATCACACTGTGAGACAAGCAAGAGAAGACAAGCCAGATAGACAAGAGAAGCTTCCACAAGATGGTTCAGCACAATCACTTTCCAATGACAAAGTAATATTTCAAGGTAAGTAACCATCACTTTTAAAGCTTCTTCTTGATTCTAGTATAAACATCAATAAAGAACAAAACATGTTTAAGTTGCACCTTACTTGATTCAACCTAATCAAATTAACATGTTTAGTCCTTTGATCTTAGCTTTACTCTCTTGAATCTCACTGTCTTAATTAAAATGAGCTAAAATGTTGTGCATCTAACCTTTGGAAGATGGTATATCTCAATTATGAAAAGATCGACACTTTATGTATAGATTATCCTTCCTTGGGTTAAGTAATTTGATCTGTTAAATATTTTAAGATGCTACTTTTATGCTCATCCTCTGATCCTATCACTCATGTTAAGATTGAATAGAACACATAAACAACAAGTTTGTCTTGTGCAATGTGCCTAAGGTTAGAGGAGAATAAACAAAACTTTTGGTTCTGTTGGTGTTTTTCCACCAACGGAGCCCATGCACTTGATCTCTACCTTGTCTTTATGAACAGGACACACTCTTGAGCAAAACATGGAGAAGTTTATCACTCCTAAATTCTACAGAGTGAAGGTCCGAGATCTACAAGATCATGCACACTGAGCAAGATGCTGCCAGCTTCCATAATTAAGGCTTTACTTCAAACTGCTGGACGAACGAAGAACATGAGTGACACCATATCAAGAGGCATAAAAACAAGAAGGAATGATGGAAGACGTCGTAGTCAGAATTAGAGGTCATTAAGTCCCCACAGACTTCTTGATCCTCGACATGGGAGAAGACGATGATGTCCACCTTATCTTAGGAAGATGATTCCTCTACACTACAAGTGCAATCACCTACAAGAGGAAATCCATTTTCACTTTCCTAGAAAAAAGGCACGATACAACTTCATTAACTACATACCTAATGAAGCACCCAAGGAGAATAGAAGTGAAAGACGCCGCTCTCAAAGCCAAAGAAGACAAGCTATCAAGAATAGAGAGGCTAATCATGATGAAGAAGTTATCGACACTGTCCTAGAAAAGAAAGAAGAAGAGAAACCTCAAGACAGTGAACCACAGGAAGTGAAGACTCAGACCAAGAAAGTATGGAAGAAAATGTCTGCACCTAAAGGTACAACCAATAAACAACTTTCCAAACGTCTGACATACCTTGGGAGGTCTGAACCAAGAAAATGTCCGGTTCGTCGGACCTAAATATCTGAACCTTCGCCAAAAGGTAAAAATCGGCAGTTATCTTTATATTTACTTTGCTGCATATTTCTCAGTCATTTATTGCATCATCATATTTAATCATTGCATCATCATATTTAATTCACAAACATTTCTGCATTGCATTAGAAAAGAAAATAAAAATATTACATTTGTTATACTACATCATAAACCATGAAGCTCCATGTGAATAATTCTATGGTGTGTACAATCCCATAGGAATGTTCATCGTGGTGGCATAAATAATAAAAATAAATATGGATGCATTCATCCTGTTGCATTTTCTCCTGCATCATAAAAAAATATGTATAAAAATATAAAAATATTGAGAAAGAGATATTACTGAAATTCTGGACAACTAAGGCTTGAGTGGCCGACCTCTAATACTTAATCTGTTCCACAAGTTTTGTTGTCTATTTGAGTTTCACAGGATTTGAAAGGCCAAGAAAAGCTGACGAGCAAGTGAATGCTCTATCCACTGTTGGAGCACCGTCTCAACAAACATCAACATCAATCAAAGCTCTAATAGAGGAAGGACATATCCACTGCCAGTCCGCTACATTACAAGATCGAACGACTACATTCAGCTTGGGGGAAGGCACCCCCATGTATCCACGTAAGTATCTCTATCCTCTTAAGTTTTTCATTCTATAAACAAATTCAAATCACCAAAAAAATGTGAGCACATGAAGGCTCACCCTTAAAAAGAAAAGAACAAAAATATGTGAGCACATGAAGGCTCACCATTTATTAAAAAAAAGAGACAAAAATATATCGGCACATGAAGGCTCAACGCTATTAAGGAAACCAGCTTGGGGGAGACGCACCCCCGTTATCTTCGCAATTCAGGTATGACTTATTTATTACTACTACTACTATTATTAGCTTTTATCTTAAAGTGTGTTAGATTAAATAAATAAAATAGTATGTCTAGTTTGTTTTAAGAAGTTGATGACCAAAGAAGAACTCTCTCTCTCTAATCTATTGCATGGAAATGATGAATAGTTGCTCTATCTAATTTCTTTCAAGTACCTAGTCTTCAAAGCATGAGTTCTCCTCATTAATAATGATACCTTAAAATAAGATTAAATACATGGATGGTAAATACTTGACCTAAGGTCTAGGTAATTGGGATATGACATGTGATGATCTGAGCTGCTATTATCTTGTTCTAAACAACACTAAAGTTCCGGAGATTTCTAAATATAGACATGACTAATAATTGCATTGAGTTAGATTAAGCTGTGTGACCCTGTGAGATGTTATCTTGCCATTGAATTGAGATCACTTACACATTTCATCCATCTTCCGCATAAATGCTCATAATTATCTGTTGCTACCCTCTCAGGAATTTGTTGGAAGCATATGGCTATTAGAAAAAAAAGAAAAAAAAAGATAGATCCCGAGGAAATAAAAAGGGACAAGTGTCCGGAACCTCGAAAAAAATATCAGAAAAAATGGGCACGTACCCGACAGTAGAATTAGCCTGATAGCCATATGTCTCTGATAGACAAAAGAGAGTGAATATTCAAAAGAGCATCCGACTCCATACACATGAACTTCTTGATTCAATGGTTGGTTGACTTTCTCTTTGGATCCATTGTTTAATTTGACAACATATGTATTAATGCTTTTAAAAAATTAATTAAAACTCCGGGATAAAGGTAAAGTGAAAGAACTAGAGACATAGTGCCTAATTTGATCGTTCAATCTCTCAATTATTCAAGATCTAAGGTAAGAGTAATAAGCCCCATGAAGAATAACATGATATGTTTCGGAGAAATTTTGTTTAACAGCAGGTATACTTGTTGGAAGTGAAGATATTGTAGCAACTCCTGATCCACTTTTGGGTTTGACTTTGCTAAGGGACTAGCAAAGGGTAAGCTTGCGGGAATTGTTGACGCTGGTTATCTATCAAAATTAAAGGATAAATAAATATAAAAAGGGCATGAATTTAATCACCAACAAAGGTTTAGGGTTTCAACTGACAATATTCCACGAGTTTTGGTGAGTTATAATTCTGCAGGGACTAAACCAGGAAATCGGCACCGATAGCTTCCCATAGAAGGAAACCGTCGGGAGATAACGCAACCGCCACGTCGGGATACTTCTAGAAGACTCCAGAGAACACATAGAGACACCACGAGAAAGGGCACCGCGGTCCACCTCTAGGTGGGACCGACCGGTCCCCTGGGCCCACTGGTCGGTCTCCCCCTGGGCCCGCTGGCTTCCGTCTTCTGCAAGCTTCCTCCACCGACCTCTAGGATGCATCTCAGCCGTACCTTAAGTCGGTTTGATCCAACGGCCGCGGTTGATCCCTCAGGGCTATATAAGCAGCCCCAGACCCCCCTCTCCAGGCATCTCCCTCTTCATTATTCATCTCCACATCAGAAATTAGGGTTCCAATGTAGAAGTAGAGGTCTCTCTAGATGAATCTCTTCTAGTTCATCTAGAATTAGATCTAGTTCATCTAGTTGTAATCAAGAGTTAGCTTTCAAGTAGAAGACTAGATACCCCTCTAGTAGGATTAGAACCTAGTCTTATTTTAGAACTAGAAGAGAGAGAGAGAGAGAGAGGAAGAGATCAAGAGGAAGCTCCGGCCTGTCGGATCAACTTCTTCATCTTGTACCTGTGGATTCAAGTTCTTCATCGACTTGCTTCAATGATTGTTTCGTTAATCAACATCTATATTTAAGTTTGAGCCATTGTTCTTATTGTTCTTAAGGTTTATGACTCTCTTTTGAGTACTTTAATTCTAGTCGCTCTAGAGTTGGAGTAGTTGGATAGTATAAGCGTAGTGCTTAGACTTGATAGCTCATATTTACCTCCTATAACGCCGGTAGTAGTGGTAGTTCGCAAGGGTGACTCTTATAGCCTTGTTGATTCTTCTATAGTCCACTTACCCGTGTGTAGGCTTGGTAGGAGTATACATTTGCATAAAAGAATCATACTCTGTTGTGACCTTTTATGGCAACTTTCCCATTAAGAATAATATAAACACATCACTCTTAAGTTGGATTAAGATAGCCTTAGTGATACCCTCTATACTTTTAGCTTCTCCGTCCTTGATAGTTACTCAGGGGTTATACACTTGAGACTCATCGCTATCCGTTCCTTTGGGTTCGATATTAAAACTGGGTTACTCCGGTGAAGTGCTACATTGGTAGATTTTATCTGTGCGCTTGCGGATAAAGTAGAGTGTGCATTAATTTATACCAACAAAGGCACTCTTGACATCCATTAGAAAAAGTTTGAAACCCTTGGATGCAGCAAAAGCCAAGAGGATCCTAATTGCCTCCAAACGAGCTACAGGAGCAAAAGTCTCCTCATAGTCTATCCCCTCCTTCTGACTATACCCCTGGGCTACAAGTCTGGCCTTGTTTCTCACAATGTAGCCATCCTCTCCTTGTTTGTTTTTGAAAACCCATTTTGTACCAATAGGGTGACACTCAGGAGGAGGTGGAACAAGAACCTAAACCCGATTTCTCTCAAAGTTTTCTAACTCATGCATGCCATTAACCCAGTCCGGATCAGATAAAGCGTGTCCAACATCTCAGGGTTCAAAATCAGCAACAAATGCAGAATGAGCAAAGTGAGAGATTTGTTGTGACCTTGACCGAGTGACACGTTCGTGGATGTCGTCGATCATCTGTTGAGGTGGGTGTTGGCGCTGAATGTGTCATGGCTCCTCCCTTGCTGAAGTAACCTCCCCCTCAATAGTAGCTGGTGCCTCCTTGGGTACAAGTGGTACAACCCGAGGTAGTGGATCATATGGCCCCCATGTAGTGGAAGTAGACGGGTCGGGGCCACGAGCAGTCGTGGTCAAAGTCGACCCAATCGGCACAGCAGGTGGAGGAAGTGTTGGATCATTAATCCCTTCAGCACCTTCTTCCTCATCATCAAAAAGAGGTTCGCCAACCTCGTGATCACCTGCACGCTCAAATCTAGAAGAAGGACAATGCATGGTCTCTTCGAAGGTGACATCGGATGTCTCCACGACTCGGTTAGAATCAAGGTTAAGTACACGATATGCACGAGTATGATTACCATAACCCAAAAATACACCGTCAGAAGAACGAGACTCAAACTTGTCCAAAATGCCTTTCTTGAGTATAAAACAGTGGCAACCAAAAACTCTAAAATAACTCACTTTGGGTTGCTTCCCAAATCGCAACTCATAAGAAGTTTTATTTAGGAAAGCATGGAGAAAAATGCGATTGGAAATATAGCATGCAGTGTTCATAGCTTCGGCCCAATACCGCCTAGGAGTCCTATGCTCATCGAGCATCGTCCTGGCCATCTCTACAAGGGTCTGATTTTTCCTCTCTACAACACCATTCTGTGGCGGTGTGTAGGGGGAAGAAAACTGATGCTCTAAACCTAAAGAGTTACAAAACTTCTCAAAATCTGAGTTCTTAAACTTGGAACCATTATCGCTACGAATAGCCCTCATCGAGTTCTTAGGGAACTCGTTCTGAAGTCGCAAGATCAAATTGCGAACAAAAGTGAAAGTCTCAGTTTTCTCAGCTAAAAAGAAAACTCACGAATATCTCGAAAAGTCGTCAACAACAACAAGCATATACCACTTCCCCCAAACTGAGCTCACCCGAGCCGGACCAACAAGGTCTATATGCAAAAGCTCTCCTGGGCGCTCAGTCATAACTTGATTCACCGGATGGTGGGGAGCGGCTACCATTTTCCCATGTCTACAAGAATGGCAAACAAGATCCTTCTCCACGCACAACTTGGGCAATCCTCGGATTAAGCCAAGTGAACTAAGCCTTGCAAGCAAGTCGAAGCTCAGATGACCTAGTCTCCTATGCCACTTCCAAAGATCAGGGTAGGAAGGTCTAGCCAAAAGACAACGAGAAATTCCAAAAGACTCCAAGAAATTCGCACGAAAGACTTTCCCAAAGGGTGAAATCAAACACACAAGATTGCCCTGAGGATCCAAAATACGACTGAGGTTCGACTTAAAATGAATCTCATAGTCATCATCAAAGAGTTGTGAAACAGAAAGAAGGTTAAAATGCAAGTTAGAAACAAGAGCAACATCACGCAACACAAAGTGCTCATTAACTCACACCGACCCACGAGACAACACTTTACCTTTGCTATTGTCGCCGAAGGTGATAAACTCCTTTCCGGCAACAGGACTAAGACTGGAGAACCACTTGGCGTTTCTGGTCATGTGCCTCGAACAACTGGAATCCACCAACCAAATGTCCTCCAATCGTTTTACCTATATCAATAAAAAGACATAGGGTGAGCATACGGTCCAACACTGGGGTGAGTAAAATGAGAAGTGTACCAATGTTGGGTCGGCTGCTCAAAAGAACGGTTAGTAGCAAAACCATTCCTAGCACGGCTACGGGGAAAGAGATCACCACGTATAGGAAAACGTGGTCCGCTAAGGGAAGAGCGTCCATCGCGATACTCAAAATGCGGTGGTGGTAACGCTCAACAACAAAGCCACCGCCATGGGGTCCATAACCTACAAAAGAAGGATCCCGTCGGGCACGTCCTCCTTGCGTCCTAGGACCTTGAGGCATTGGCCTCTAGGCCTAGCAGCTCTTCTTTGAATCTTCGGCGCATGTACATCATGGAAAGGATGGTACATGTCTGAGTTGTTCATTTCCTTTGCACGGCGCTCCTTTGTCTTGCGCCGAAAGCAAAACTCCCTCAAGTGTCCATCTCTCCCATAGTGCTCACAGTGGTACCTCACTGCTCTCATAGGGGGTTGTTGGTACTCACGGTATTGGGTATGGATCACTTGGTTCTTTTGTGGCATGAGCTCCTCATGGATTGGTGGCATAATGTCTAGCTTGTTGCTGAGATGGTTAGGTTTTGTAGCCCATGTCTGTTTCTTGGGTGGAGCTCTTGGAGGTTCCACAAACACTCCATCCTTGGTGTTTGTCTTGAGAGGCTCTTTGGGTGGAATCTTGGTTAGTTTGGGAGTAGTGGTGGAGTTGGGCTTCTCACTCGGCTTAAGACCACTAAACTCTCCAACCTTCCTAAAAGATGTAGCACCCTCCACACCCTGAGCAAAGCCAACACTAGGACCTCCAGCAACATGTTTAAATTGGGCAATCATCATCCCAAGTTGCGGCTCACCACTAGATACTCATGACAAGATGGTCCGAAGGTATGTGTTTTCTTCCTCGGTTTGCATCTTGTCATGCTTGACATTCGCAATCTCCATCTCCAAACCCTCACACAAAGCGCATCTAGACACACAAGTGCTATCCGAGCTGGCCTTCTCAAGAGACACAATCTTGGCATTCTTCTCTGTCAACTCGGATTGCAAGCCTGCACAAGACTTGCACGCACCCAGCAACACGGGTCTAGCCCTAAGCTCATCCACCTCTCCAACCAAAGCAACATACTTCCCCCTCAAAGTGAGAAGGTCAGTCATGTGCATGGAGCACATCTCACACTCATCCTCCTCAGTCACGACAACGGTGGACTTGACAGATTCAAGTCCTTCACCGCATCCTTCCACTTCTGCCTAAACTCCTTCCTCTCTCTGGTAGCACGCCTAAGCAGCTTATCTTGACTAAGGAGGGCGGTAGTAAGTTTATCAACCTCAGCAGAGAGCTCATCAGGGGTTTTTGATACCAGGGAGGTGTTGTGGTCGCCATCGTTGTTCCGAGGGATCTCCTCCAGCTCGCTGTTGACCTCATCGCCGAGGGCCATGGTGCAGAAGGCCTCCTTGTCGGCGAAGAAGCAAAGACCATTCAGCTTGTCCTCGATCTTCTTCTTCTCGGACTGGTCATCGCTTGATGCGGCGGAGTCGTCATTCGAGTCATCGACATCGCTGAGCGTGGCGTAGAAACCACGCTGCTCAGCCTGGGCCTTCTCCAAGTACTTCTCCTTGATGTACTCCTTGTTGAAGCTGCCTCTCCGCTTGTGCTTGGCGGGGACGTATTTCTCCTTGCGCTTGCCGGAGTCATACTTGTGGCCGTGATCTGCATTGCCGAAAGCTTGTTTGTTCTTCTTCGGGCAATTGGCGATGAAGTGGTCCGAGCCTCCACTGTGATGTCCAAAAAAAACAAAAAAAATAAAAAAATGAAAGTACTGTAGCACAGCTACAATACCGTCACCTTTTTTTATTTTATCGAAGTCAGACTCCTTCCTGGCTCCTGCCGTGCGTTCTTTTTCCCCTGTCCCTCCTCTGTTAGACCGTATGAAGAAAGGGGAAAAGAAAGAGAGGCTCTAGGGTTTTGCCGCCGCGCCATCGTACGTGGTGCCTGTCCCATCTCCCGCGAAAACTGATTGCAACGGCAAGACCTTCGTAGCGGCGAGGATCGTTGTGAGTTGGAGACTACGGGAAGGTGAAGAGAACGGGAGAAAGGAGTAGTCGCCGGGAGTTTTGGCATCGCCCTCGCTGCTTCTTTCCTAGGTGAGAAGCCCAATATTAATCCACTTCTTTTGTTCATGTTTTGTGGATTAAAGCGTTTATCTGGAACGGTTTGGTGGAGTAAGCCTCAAAAATCAATTTCGTCCATGTTGTGAAATTTCGGGCAGATGGAGCAGTTTCTGTTCATCATCAGTTTCGGGTTTTTTAGAGGCCTTAATAAATTTTGTGTCTGTGGAAGAAGTTGTAGAGGACTTCAAGGTCTTTCTCTGGCCGCCAAGAACACTATCATAGCACTTATATTTTGGGAGATATCGCTGTTACAAATTGACTGTTTTTCAGTGATGGAAATCTGGACAGTTTTAGATCTAAGCAGTTTTTGGCAGTCTTAATTAATCAATTAGATCTTTTGATATGAAGAAGAATAGTAGGTATTTTGTTAAGCTTTCCAGATTGATAAAGTTTATATTTTTTGAATTAGTATATCTCCAGTTATGGATTTTTGAAGTTTCCTGTCTATTTCGGATGTCAGAAAAATTCAATTAAGTTCAATGGTTAATTACGTAATTTTAGAGACCTCAGATGAAAAACCTTATAATATGAATGTTGTAGACAATGGAGTTTTTCATAATTTCCTAATTTATGCGATTTTTTGGATGTATGGTTTAACGCCTACAAAAAAAGAAGAGTAGCGCTGCTGTCATATCCGTAGTTAAACGGTAGATGGTTTGAAATGACAGGTTTGGGCGCTCTAGTGCGTTTTTGTTGTTGTGCTTTTCTTGTGTGAATGTGTTTATACTGAATATTTCTTGTGACAGGTGGTAACACTTCGGAACGTCGCTAGAGCTCTAGATTTTCTTCGGTAAAGAGGCAAGTGAATGTAGCGGTGGTTTGCTGCCGTTTTGGCTTGTTATTTTCATCATCTACAGTTTAATGTCTAGAAGAATGTCATACCACTAATAACCAGAACTTATGATCTTGGTTTATTCAACCTTATTCAATTGTGGTCTTATTTATTTATTTATTTATTCATGGAATGCTATTTGTTTCATATTGCTATATGTGACTAGCGCTAACCTGGAAGATGAAGTTGAAATATCATTGGGGGTGTGTGTTAAGTTATGTCGTTGACCTATGGTCACGACCGTACCGGTACAGCATCATGGGATGCAGCTCCACACCTTGTTAGGTGTGCAGGCAGGAGACATTTTTGCATTGCATTCATATGCATTGACGAAGTATACCGAAGTGATATGTCTATGTTATTATGAAGCTTTATTCTTTGACTATGTTCAAGATTAGAAGTCACACTCTGTATATTGATATTATATCCTATTTCTTTGATAAGAGGGACTTCATGTTAAATTGGTGTTTAATTCAACTTATGTTAAATAGCTAGTCAAAACAAGTTTGCTTGCTGAGATGTTTCATCTCACTCTTGCTTTACTCAATCCAGGTACTTGATGCTTGCTTGGAAGGGAAGGGGGTTAGCTGCACATCACACACTCCTTTTAGAGACATCATGTTTAATTAAATAATAATTTGCTTATGTTCATTTGGTTCGAGAATGAATGTTTAAAGTGTGGTGGTTAACTTTCTCGTTGGAATATCTCATATTTGTGTTAGTACATTCGTTAATGCCACTTTAGTTCTTCAATTTATATTTATATATTGTGTCTATGTTTCTTTTAAATACAAAGGAGGTGCTGCCAATTTTTTTATTGGGCTGTGTGTGGCCAAGGTCGGTAATGTTTAGTGGCATCCCGAGGTGTTTGTAGAATCCGGGGTGTTACAGTTGGTACCAAAGTAGGTTTTAGATTCTCGGAAAAATAGGATTAATTTGACACACTTGCACTTTTAGGATGGATAATTATTGTTTTATTTATTCTTGATTGTCATGTTGATCTATTAGATATATTTATTCCATTATTGAAATTTGCGTTGGCTTGGTTTTGCTTCTTTTAATGGGTTATTGTTTGTTTACCTTGGTGGCTGCAGCTATGCCGCCAAAAGGACGACGGGGTCGACCAGCGACTAATCGTTCTATGGATAATAATCCACCTTATGATTTAGCAACGATGGCAGCTGCAATGCAGGCGATGCAGCAAGAGTTAGACACTTTGAGGCAAGCTGCTACTGCTGCTGGCGCTGCTACCGCTGGTGCTGCTACTAGCACCGTTCCAGCTACGGATGTTGTTCCTGCTGGTGCTCCTCACACTGCACTTCCAGTTAGTGGTGTTTCTCTGGTGCAATGGATTGGTATGAAGTTGGATCCTTTGATGGCAGTGGCTCTCCAGTGGAGGCAGCCGATTGGCTGACTTATGTGGAGGATAAGATGGATGTCTTTGAGGTGGCTTATGGGGATCATATACGGTATCGGACTCAATTGCTGAAGGGTGAGGCTCAGATATGGTGGAGAGGTGTGCAGACATCTCATTCATCTACACCTGGTTCTTTGACTTGGCATGTCTTTGTGAGACAGTTCGAGAGGAGGTTTTACCCAGCCACTTTTTTGGAGAAGATGAAGATAGACCTACAAACCTATTGGTAGGATAAGAAGACAGTGGCAGAGTATGAAGTGGGTTTCAACAAGATTGTTCGCTTTGTTCCACATGTGCCATAATGAGGTGGAGAAGGCAAGTCATTTTCGTCAGGGTTTGAAGCCTTCGATTAGGCACACTTTGGGGGCTTTCCATTGGTGGATTTTCGCACCAATGTGGAGCAGGCTTTAGGTGTGGAGATGCAGCAACAATACACTAATGAAATTCAGAAATCTTCTAGTGCTGATCAATCTCGCTCTCAGGATGACAAGAAGGGTCAGTCTGGTGGTCCATCTCACAAAAAGGGGAAGTTTCAGCGTCACCATCCATATCGTGGCAAGTCCTCTCACTCCAGTGCCTCCGGAGGAGGTACGCCTCAGTATCGGGCTGTTCCTAAACCAGGTATAGGGCTAGTGTGTTTCCGTTGTGGAGATGTGCACCGACGTGCAGAGTGCCAGTGGAGTGGGAGATGTTCTATTTGTGGCCAGGACCACAAGGATGTGGTATGTAGGAGGAATCCAAATGCAAAGCTTCGTTGGGAACCAATGTCTTCTTCGGCTTCCAGTAGTACTGCTAACATGTTGACATCTACGCAGCAACATGTTTCTGTGCCGCTTACTCAGCAGTACTTGGCTGCCCCGACCTACCCTCAGTACTTGGCTCACTCACTCCTTTGGCTCACTCAGTACTTTGCCCCGACCTACCACAAGGGGGTTAGCTGCATGTCACACACTCCTTTGGGAGACATCATGTTTAATTAAATAATAATTTGCTTATGTTCATTTGGCTCGAGAATGAATGTTTAATGTGTGGTGGTTAACTTTCTCGTGGGAATATCTCATATTTGTGATAGAACATTCGTTAATGGCACTTTAGTTCTTCAATTTATATATATATATTGTGTCTATGTTTGTTTTAAATACAAAGGAGGTGCTGCCAAATTTTTTTTATTGGGCTGTGTGTGGCCAAGGTCTGTAATGTTTAGTGGCATCACGAGGTGTTTGTAGAATTCGGGGTGTTACATCCACACTCGTAGCAGCCACCTCGTCATCCTCCGCGGCGACGGTTCATGCGGTTGTTGTGAAACCGCGAGGACCGGTTGGCAAGGAAGGCCAACTCGTCGTCCGCCATGAACTCCAGCTGCTCCTCTATGACGGAAAGAAGAGAAGACAATGCAAAGCCTCCAGAGGGGTTAGCAGAAGAGCCAGAAACCAAAGCCATCGATGGGCCAGAAGGGTTTTCATAGGAAGCCCTTGCCATGGCGTCAATCTCACTGGACTTGAGCTTACTAAAGAGCTCGTCGCACATGAGAGTCTCATAGTTAGGCGATTCGATGATCGCCTGAACCTTGGAGTCTCACACCGACCGATCGAGAGTGTGTAAAAGCTTGAGAGCCCTCTCATGATCGTCGAAAGGCAACAACTCATTGTTAGCCCTCATCCTATTGACAATCACCTAAAAGTGAGCGAATAAACTTTCTATGCTCTCGCCAGGCATGTGTTGAAAGTTCTCATACTCTCGCTTGTGCGACTCGTAGAGACGGGTTTTGACTTGAGTGGTTCCCTCATGAAAACGCACGAGGGTGGCCCAAATCTCTCGAGCCGTAGCGAGGTGAGAAACGCGATCAAACTCAGACATGCTCAAACAGGAGAAAAGAGCATTACGGGCTCAGCTATTGACATCGTGCTCATCAATCTGATGCTGAGTCACACGAGCAGCCAAGACCACGTAATCTGCAGAGTTGGAAATATCCCAAATCGAAGCACCCATGCTCTGAAGATAGGTCGACATGCGTATCTTCCGATACGCATAGTTCGTCCCATCGAAAAATGGCGGTTTGCCCACGCCGCGATCCATGTCGCCTTCTGTGGATCTGGAACCGGCTAAGGTGGAAGATCCTTAACCCGCTTTGATACCAATTGAAGGACTGAGAACTCTACCAGAAAGCGACCAGGGGGGGTGAATGGGAGCCTAAAAATTTGTTTTGAAACTTTGGCCTCTGTCCCGAGAATCAACCCCTAAAAGCTTCGAGTGCAAACATGATGCCCACGACCCTAGAAAGAGAGTGAATGATCCCTAGGATCACAGCGAGGCACCACCAAACGAGAGCAAGCCAAACACCGAAAACTCCGACTTAAGTTCAACACTAAAAACTGACTTCCGACCGTAGATGGAAGGCTACGTCAAGAAATCTTCAAATACCTATGCTAACAAGTAGCAAAGATACCTAGAGAGGTTCCTAGGTGAACTCTAGGAGCAAACGAGAAGTCCGAAAACCAAGCGAAAAAGCCGGAAGAGCAAACGCACTAAATCACAACCTAGAGCAGGTTGGCGGACTGTCCGGGCTCCTGGTGCCGGACTGTCCGGGCCTACTACGGACTGTCCGCGGTTCACTGGCAGACTGTCCGCCGCCAAGAAACGTAAAACAGCACTGCTGCTGAAGTCTCCCTGGACAGTCCCGGACTGTGCACGGATGACAACGGCGGACTGTCCGTCGGTTCACCTGAGGCAAAGCGACCGAGACGCGCAGCCACTGAACAGGCAGGGCCCCGATGCGCGGACTATCCGCGCCCTGAGTGGCGGACTGTCGCGGACCACTCAGGGAGGGCGATTTCAATCGCCCTGCTCCCAAATCTTTCCAAATTCGATCCAAATCAAAATCCCTCGATCCCAAACTTGGAGAAGATGATCACAAGATAGTTAGGAGACTATCCCCAAGAAATCATCCGCTCAAATCGACTCAATCATTGGGAAATCGAAAGGGAAGGTGTAGGAACGAAAAAGTTGCCATGAAACTTGAATCGACCCGATCTACTTGTTCGTGAGGGTAGAGATAAATTCCTCCGGTGGAAATGTTCTCCTCACATCAAATAACAAGTTGATTCAAGTGGATTCAAAAAATACGCAGGGAGGATGGAGATCGAGTGACGGGAAAATCGTGAAGAAACGAAGAACGCGAAGAACAAGTTCAAAACGTGAATCACAATCATGATTGCCAGCCGAAATTCGTCCCCACGAGGAGACAACGGGAATCCGGTCCCGTTTCCGCAAAATCAAAATACACAGAGGTATTGTTCACCGTCTCTGCGGATGTCAGTAGCTACAGCAGGGATTGAGAGAGGAGGAACCCTAGAATGAAAATAGCAATGGCTGAGATGGTCTGGAGGGAGGGGTGGCCTCTCCTTATATAGCCTAATACAATTATTCCCCTTCTACCCTTACAGCTAATGAGCGAGCAGGCTAACCCTAAGGGTATTCCTGGCCAACTCGAAGTGTAGTTGATCCGACGGCCACGCCCGCACATCAGGTAGCTTCGCCTCGACGTGACCTCACTGGATGCCGCCTCGTGCTGCCAAGCGCCACTCGTCCTTTTCACGGACCTCCCCCCGGTTTTGAGGCCGAAACCGGGGAACCTGTCGTCCATCGCCTGAGTTTTGTGGCCCAATCTCAGAAACCCGCCAGCGCCCAGGTTTTGAGGCCCAAACCTGGAAACCGTCCTTAGCCCGAGTTTTGTGGCTCAAACTCGGAAACTGGTCGCACCCAGGTTTTGAGGCCCAAACGTGGAAACCGTCCACTCGGTGGTTTTTCTGTGGCTCAACCACCAAACTGAAGCCGCAGAGGGATGCACCGCCCGTGCACCCCGTCCACCCACAAGTCTTCACTTGTCGCTGTCCCAGGCTGTCAGCCACCACGGCTGTTGACACTTCTTAATGCAATTTCCCATAATAAACTTTAATGAACTGATTCTAGCAAAAGCCCTTAGAAAGTACGGGACACTCCTAGCATCACTTAATGTCAAGTTGTCATCCCCAACATGATACTAGAAATGTAATTCATTTGTGACACACCCAAAAAAGATATAAATATTTATCTGCAAGCGCACAGATAAATATACTCATTATAGCAGCATTTCACCCAGGTTGTCTAGGTATCATTATTTATATTTTACCGAGGGAAACAGTGAAGCAGGAAACAATGGACATAAATGTAATTTAATGGTAGTGGAGATTACTATTCATTCATTAACTACTCACATGTCTAAACAGGGGTAAGACAAAATAAAGATAAATAGTGAATAATAATGATAATGGGAATTCTAGAGATAGAGCAAACTACATGAATAAAGTAGAGCAGTCAGGAGATAATTAAGAGATTCGAATCCTAGTTACTTTATATTTACTAAGCCTAGTGATACTCTAGTTAATATATAATCATTTATATAATAAATCTATCATCCATGATCGATCAGATCAGGAGAATCTAACTAGACAGTCATATAAGTAACTCATATATAGACTCGTCCTACTACAGGTGTACTCAAAGGAGGACTACAAGATCTCACTGAGAACCGAGTGCTCGATCTAATTCACCGGAGACTGACGTACTTCCGGCGTCCGTACTAGCTCTTACAGGTAGCACCAACAGTTGAACACTTACTCCTGCGATCTACCTATGAAGCATAGGATGTATTCGCGTAACTAGGCCTAAAGCCATGTTTACAGTTTAAACTCTATCGAATAAAGCTAAGTATACGAACTGATCATAAACTCTATCATAATCAGATCTATTTTAAATATATAACTAGAATAACTCCAAAACTGAAAAAAACTAAATATATTAATGTAGCACAAAGTCAAATAAAGATACAATTACCGAATCTTCGACAGCGATCTAGAGACTCAGACGAAGCTTCTAGACGGTTATGCCGACGATGTCGCCCGCCTCTACTTGAACCTAGCTAGACTAAACTCTAAACTTGAAGTAGAGCTCTAACTCTCTCTCTAGAAACCCTAGTTCTACTCTTGTCGGAGGATCTGAACTTCTCTTCTCTCTCTCTCCTTGAGGGGGGGTCTGGGGTCTAGTTATATAGCCCTGGGCGTGGAACCGTGACCGTTGGATCAAATCGACTTTAGGGACGGTGGAGATGAGTCCTCAGGGCCCGGGACCCGACCGACCGGTGGGCCCACCAGACCGGTCAGTCCCATTGGGCAGGGTCTCGAGGTGCCCCACCTCATGGAGTCCTCTGGTGTCCTCTGGAGTCTTCTGGAGACTTCCTGACTTGGCGGTGGAGTAATCTACGTCGGGTTCCTTCATGGGGAAGCAATATAGTCCTGTTTTCCTGTTTAATCCCTGGAAAATATAGAATCACCAAAACTCGTGGAATTTGTTAGTTTAAACCTCCTATTTCTAAGTTGGCAATTCTTTTGGCATTTATTCAAGTATTGTTGACGGTAAATAATGATAGTTAATAGATGTCAAAACAAACTCCCCCAAGCTAAACTTTTGCTAGTCCCTTAGCAAACATCGGGTTCTGGGAGTAAATCTGTAAACTACTTTACTATCCATTTAAATACAAGCCATCAACTGAAAAACTTTCTTGAAAAGAAATTGGAAGAATTTTCATATGTTCCCTAGGCCAATGAGATTAATCTTTTACCTTAGTTTAGAATAATTGAAAGCCAGAAACAATCAAGTCAAGCACTACGTCTCAAATTCTTCATTCCAACTTTACTCTGGAGTTTTGTAAGGTTTTCTCAATAAAAGCTCAGAGAAACCTTGTATGACATCTCTCAAATTATATATTTTTCTTTTTAAGATTAATAGCATATTTTACTAAGTCAAAATTCAAAGCTTAGGGAGAGAAATGTCATACCCTTATATCAAGTATTAAAAACTTTAAATTTGTCAACTTTACTAGCATATTGTAATTAGAGGGACCATGGGCTATCATTCTTTTTCTTTTCATATTTTTATCACACATTTTTTTTCTTTTGAGGTAATCGGACACTTGTCCCTTTTCTTTCCTCCTTGTCATATTTTTGCATAGTCCCATGCCTCTAACACAAGACTACTTCGGAAGAGTGAATCTTTTATATTTATAGAAGCTTGATCTTTAGAGCATGATAAACCTCTCTACCATAGCTAAAAACTTAGAACAAAGTAAATAGCCTTAAATTATGAATCATTTATTATTAGGCTTTAGAAATAATTATGATGTCATACAGGTTCTTCATGTGTTTAAAGTTTCAAAATTAAATTTTCGGAGACTCATTGGAACTAAGAACAAGATAAATAGCAGCTCAGACTTTCTTGTCTCTAATTCTCAACTATCCAAACTTTGGGTAAGATCATTTCTTCATTGTTATGAGATTTTTCAATTAAAATTTGAAAGGAATTGTTCTGCAGTTGAGGTTATGTACTTTAGAGGAATAAAGCAGTTTTTTTTATTCTATTCTAATTCAAGTTTATTTATTTTACTAAACAGATACTAGCTAACAAAACTAATACTAGACTCAAACAAATAACAAATAGATGGGTATAACATACTTACCTCATGAATAGTGAGAACATATATGACGAATGATTGACTTTGATGAGGAAGGTTTGAGGCTTTTACCCGGTTGAGTCTATATCTAGCTATGCGCTTATTGTTTATGACTAACCGGTGGTGTTGAGTTGTGTGGTGTTTCTGTGTTGGTGTGCGTGTGCGACATGTGTCTCTTGGCTGTGTTGATGTGCAGGTGTGGAGCTCGGATACAGTGGTCTATGGCGAGGTGAAGGTCAAGTAGAGACGTGTCGTGCCGACGGACCGGGCGCGGTGAAGGATGGGCGTGCCGTGCGGCGGACGTGCCATGCCGATGTACCCAGAGCAGTGAAGGGCGGACGTGAGGCTTGGACTGACGGACCAGAGGGCCAGAGGACCAGCTGTGGTAGCTGGCACGTGGCATCGGTGAGCGAGAGCACATGGGATGTGCGATGCATCGGCCGAGTCGGGAGGAAGACGTGGCGTCGTGACACTTGGCGGGAGGTCGGACACGGGCTTGCGTGCGGCGCAAGTGCCGTCGGCCGAGTCAAGGAGGATGGCGAAGGCATTGTGCCTGGCGTGGAGGCTGGACATGCATCGGCATCGGTGCCGGTGGTCGGGGTGTGTAACCACATCCGTCTACGGTGTGGGTTCGGTAGCTGAGCCTCAAAAAGCTACCATCGACGGTTTCCAGGTTTGGCCCTCAAAACCTGGGGTGGATGGTTTCTGAGTTTGGCCTCAAAACTCGGCGAGGACGGTTTCCAGGTTTGGGCCTCAAAACCTGGGTGCGCGGGTTTCCGAGTTTGGGCCTCAAAACTCGGGGTGGACGGTTTCCAGGTTTGGGCCTCAAAACCTGGGCTGGCGGGTTTACCGGTTTGGGCCTCAAAACCGGGGGTGGTCCGAAAGGACGGTCGACGTGTGGCGGCATGGAGAGGCTGGCGCGGCGGCAAAGCTATCCACGAGGAAGGCGCGGTGGTCGACGGTGGCGGCATCAGGGAGGTCGCGTCGAGGCGAAGCTACCGGATGTGCGGGCGTGGCCGTCGGATGAAAATCGCCAGGACTGGACGGTTTTACCCCTGGGGGGTATTTTGGTTGAGTGCTTAATGTAAGGGCATTTTGGTCTTCAGACGTGCACCTATATATATGAGGGGGGCTGCTAGGGCAGCCGTATCCCTTGGAATCCTTGGAGGTGTCACTCTCATTTTGTTTAGGTGAGAGGAGGCTAGGGTTAGAGGAGAGACCGACTCTTGTTCTTGAGCTTTTCGCCATCCAAGCTTTGTGTTGCTAGAAGTGGCTTGTAGCCCGACACCATGTGCTTAATGAATCATCCATTCTTCTGAATCCAAGGATCAAATTCGTGCTTTAATTTGTCTTGCGATTTTGTTCTTCGCGTTGCACGTTTTCCCCTCTTTCGATCTTCACGAGAATTCTTGTCTCGAGGGAAGATTTGCAAATCCATTTCAACCATCTTGTGTAGCTTCATGAGAGTCTTCTTTCTATCGAAGGAATTTCTTTAATACCTCACGAACTCACAGATCAGGCGGATTTAGTTTTGGGATCGAGTTCTTGCCCGTTCTTCATCGTTTTCTTCGATTCACCGATTTGGAGTTAGGTTCGAGCCATGATCTCTTAGGAGTAGCTCACTAACATCCTTGTGATCCCTCACACGAAATTTGAGCCCTAGTGCTTTTGATTTGAGGGAGATCGGGTCGATTTGGTGGACGAATAGAGGGCTGCTCGGGGTGACCGGACGCTGCCTCATAGCGACCGGACGCACCGAGTCAGAGTCCGGTCGTTGAACACCAGCGCTGTCCAGTTCGCGCGTGGTGACAGGACGCTGACTGAAAATCGACCGGATGCGCACCTCCTATCGACCACACGCTACTTCGTGCGTCCGATCATTGAAGGCCGAGGTTTTTGCTCTGGGCAAACTTGACCGGACGCTCGAAGAACGCGTGACCCGACTCATCGAGCACACTGTTCATTGTGCCCGTTTCTTGTGACGGACGAGACGCTTGAGGTGTGACCGGACGCCACCACCAGTGAGTCCGGTCGTGAACAGAGAGCTCCCAGAGCGCTGATTAGCTGACCGGACGCGTCCCGTGCCTGTTGACCGGATGCACCTCAGAGTCCGGTCAGTGCAGTGATCGCACGTTTTCGTCCGTATCTTTTACGTTCGAGCTCTGATTTGAGATCCGCTTTTTGCGTTGGATTCCCGACTCTGTGCTCTACAGAAACCAGGCTTCCCGCTTTGCGAAAAAGCCTGAATCCCCCTCGCATTTCTCGGGGGAGGTTGAGGTTACCCAAACTTCATCCTGTCACTAGTTGACTTGCGTGGATTTGGAAGAGGGAGCTTTTGTGGTGTCCCGCTGTGTTCCTAGGGAACATCCACCCATTTGCTTGGGTTGTGGACATCACGTGTGGCGGCTTTGCTCTTGGGGTTGATTTTGTTGGGACAGAGGCCGGAATTTTAGAAGAAATTTTTTAGGCTCCCATTCACCCCCCCCTCTGGTCGCCTTGCTTTAGCATTTTTGGTCCTTCAATTGGTATCGGAGCCAGTTAAGGATCTCTCTACCTTAACCGGTTCTGGATCCGCGAAGGCGACCTTTTAGAGTGCTTTTGCTTCCGACGGTGTTTATCGAGGTGTTGAGCTTTTTGTTTTGCTAACACTAACGGTGCTTTTGGAAATGGCACCAAGTTCTTCTTCTAGTGTGTCTTTGTCCTCAGGGTTGAGTCTTGGATATGTGATCGAGGACGACATTTTGGCGAGAAGGAGGAGTGCGGATCTTGAGGCAGAACGTGAGATGGATGCTTTGCTAGACTTCCTGGGAGATGATGAGCATTCAACGGAGGATCGTATACGTGAACTTGGCAAGGCCAAGAAAGGTACACTTGTTGCTAGTCTTGGGATTTTGTCCCAACGATTTGAAGCGTGTTGTGATGATAACGTTAGATATGATGAGCTTTGTGATACCTTGCATAGGAAGATCAAGAAGTTGAAATGCTCTGTTGCTAGGTTGAGATGTGGTCTTTCTCATTGGAAGTCTAGTGCGTCTTTACCTTGCACCTCTTGTAGTGACATGGTTAGGAAAAATGATGAGCTATGCTTTTCTCTTGCTAGCTTAAAATCTGAAAATGACATGTTAAAATCCAATGCTTCCAAACCATGTCTAGTTTGCATTGACTTACGCAAGGATCTTGATTGTGCTAAACTAAAATAGCCTTGCTTAAGTCAAATGCTTTGTTACCATGTGTTTTTTGTGAGTCTTTACATGCTGAAATTAATAAATTAAAATTGACCCACACCACATGTGTAGATGAACTTGAGCATGCTAGGGCTGAAAGGGCTGAAATTGATTGTTGAATTAAATTCTAAGCCTTGTAGCTCATGCTCTATGAATAAGAATGCTTGCCTTACTTCTTGTGCTAATCATGATTCGTTGCTTGATGTGAATGGTGATGTTTCTTCCACCGATTTCATTTGCACATCTTGCATTGATTTAGAAAAAGAAGTTTTGGCTTTGAAGCTTTTGCGCGATGATATGAGCGCCAAGTTGGTTGAGCACAATGATATGAGTGCCAACTTTGAAAAGAAAATGAACTCTTGCGTACCACACATGTCGAGTACATTAGAGAGGAGATGAAAAATTGAGAAACACTCCTTGTGGTATTTGTGACGCCTCATGTTTGAAAATGAGGTTTTGGCCAAAAGATGCAAGAGTCTTTGTGCTAAGTCTTTGAGTCACGCATTTTGCAACTCCGATGTTGATATTTCTATGTTTGCATCTTTGCAACCGGAGTTGAGTTCTTGTGCTGCGCGTGAGTCTTTTGACTGTAGCATTAGTGTCAAGGTTTCGGATAGCTCTTTCATGGCTACTCCTAACCTTGTTGTTTCTTCGGATGATGTCCAAGGGACTTCTCTTGATAAGGGTGCTTCTCATATTTTTGAGACTCGTGCTCCCAATCCGGTTTTCCATTGCACCTTTTGCAAGAAGGATGGACATTCATTCGATTTTTGTTTTCGCCGTGTCAAGCACGAATGACGTATTCGAGCTAAGGCTTTTAGGAAGTCGCGTAGCGTTTCCCATGGCACATGTGCTCCTAGTGTTGGCACCAAGTTGGTAGTTGATGCTTCTTGTTCTAAGCCCCAAGGGACTTCTCACTTGTCGGAGAATGGTGTGCCTTCCATAGGCCTTTGTACCATTGCTCTTTTTGTGAGAAAGATGGGCATCAAGAAAGCTTTTGCTATCGGCGTGCCAAACGCTTGCGCCAAGCTCGCTCTTCTAGGAACTTGGTGGTTCATAGCCCTTCTCATGGCATGAACGCTTGTGCTCCTAGTAAGAAGCCCCTCTTTGTTGATGGGTTTTATGACTCCTTCTCTAGTGGGATAGGTCATGGTCGTGGACATGCTTCTGGTGCTTCTTCTCTTGGTCCACGTCATGCTTTTCGTAATGCTTCTATTCGTTCTTCTACAAAAACCTTGGAAGATGTTTGCCTCTTTTCCCGTGGTACGACTCGTTCTTCTCCTCGAGTTGTCCTTTTGAGGAATGTTTCCAAGGGTGTTTCACAATTGCATTTGAACCAACATTTGCATCATGCTAACCCACAGAAAATAAGTTGAGATCTGTGACCAAGTCTTGGGTTCCCATGTACATGCTTGCTAACCCTTCGGGATCCAAGACTCGGGTTACTTTGTCCTCTTGTGTGTAGATATGAGGACGCGGGGTGGAGAACATGCGCTGATGGAGCTTGATTTTAGATGTGATCAAGAGTTGATGGTTCTCTACACCCCGCTTAGATTTGCCTCCAAAGAGGCTTTTGCTACTCGGTGAGCTTTCTTACACACTCATACCTTGTACATCCATGATCTATGCCTTGTGATATGAGATGGTCTTTCATGTGCTCACTTGTATAGTTTTTTCTTGTACATTTTCCTATGTATCATGTTTTGCTTTAGTCTAGCATGTGCTATCTTGTATATCATGTCATGCTAGTCTTGTGTACAGTTTTGGTGGCTATTCCACTTTTCATGCTTGTCTGTGATCCCCATGAACATTATGCCATGCTTTACCATACTTCTCCATGAGCGTTGCTTGTAGAGGTATGATGTTCATTAGGCGTCACTTTTCAGGTGCTAGATTTGATTAGCTACATGTATCCTGTTGATATGTTTAGATCGAACACTAGCCCTTCCACACTTTTATCATGTTACATGCTTCTGGATCTATTGCTATCATTATCTTGCATTGTAGCATGTGTTGAGGTTTAGGTTGTGTTTGGGTTGATCATGTCTCTAGGTTGCATTTTACTATACAGTGCTTTATCCTTTTGCATGGTAGTCTTGACTAGTTCGAGTTCGGATCTCCTTGCGGTATCATTCATAGGTAGATCTCTTTTTGTTGAGAGTTCACCTTATGCTTATTATGTGACTAACCGTTTTCGTGGAGACCTTGAGGTCACACTGGACGAGACAACGCCTTGTGTTTCTTCTGCTTTTGAGTGTGCAGGAGAACAGGAACCTGGAGAGAGCATTTCGGCTCACGGACCCGATCCCACTTCTTCCACGACTTGGGGTTCCGTTCGAGCAGCATCTCCAGCGGGCATTAGCTGCACCTGTGGGAGCGACAACATCAGGCGAGGGGGAGACGACTTCGGCGAGGCAGGCACCCCGGAGATTTCAGCTGATTCAGGCGTCCCCTCGGGTATCACACCAGTAGGCGGTCATGCGCTTCATGAGGTACCTCCGACACACTTCTGAGTTTGGGTTTTGGTACTCTTCTTCCTTGACCTCTTGTTGTGTGTGGTCTTTTCGATGTGGATTTTGCTGGCTGTCGCTTGAGCGTTTCTTGGCTATTTATTGGTGAGTTTGGTGTGTGTTTCCCTTTTAGTTGGGGAAGCATTTTGCCTATTGTATCTTAGTTTGATTTCTCCGATACCCTTTTGTTTTGGGTTTTCCTTTTTAGGCTAGTTTTGTTTTGTCTTTGATAGACTAGCTTTTGCATGTATTTCATCATATATCTTGCATTTTAGAGCTTCATGAATATAGTAATGAGAATGAGATTATGCTCTTGATGGTATGCCCTGTCTATTCATGATGATGCTTGTAGCTTAGGCTCTTGTTGATCACTTGATACATGTATGAGCTAAGCTATATTTTGCAAATGGTGAACTTGAATAATCAACTATGAAACCTTTAATTTGTTCACCATTGAGATTGGCAACTAGCATGGGTAGGATGTGTTGAGATCACTTGTGCTATCTTTTGTATGCTAGGTTGCTATGTCTCTTGCACTGAGTCATTCACTTGCTTGGATTGTTCATATTTACCTTGTGCTTAAAATTTGATCCAAGTATTAGTGAAATGAAAAGATCGAGATGGGATTGCATGTGTGTCAACACCTCACGGTATCGAGACTGTTTCTCATTGCACATTTGAGTTAAACTTGAGTCGTGTAGTGTAAGACCGAAACCGGTGTTTTAAGCTTCTGATTGCTTTTCTTGCATAGGCTTAGCCCGGTTGAAAAGTTAGGCAATGACCATGCTTTCAACCTCTCGCAATCACATGCTTTTAATTTGAACTTGTGTTAATACCGCTGCAAATTCTGATAAAATTTGATAATGACACAAGTCTATGCTTCTTTCTATTGCATGATGATTGAACTTTGCTAGGGGTAGTTCACCTTTTATACTTGAGTTAGCACTTGCTCGATTTCCTGTCTATTCATGCTAAGCTATTTTAGTGGTGGACTCCTTTTCAAATGGCTTAAAACTGCTCATATGATTAATGTTCATATTTCGTATTCATTTGATCAGTTTGAGCCTTTGCTAGCATTTGTATTGATTGCTACACTTTCAGGGCAGCACCCTTTTGAGCATCTTTTCATTCTGATTGCTATACACTTGAAGCTGTTGCATTGTGCATATCATGCATTTTTAGCTTAGTGTACATACCCCCAGCTCCGATACACTTTGTGGACTTTCAGTGCTTCTCATTGCCCCCAAATGCTTTTGGATGACTTGTCTTGGGTTGTGTGTCAACTTTGTCAAAAAATATCCAAAACCCCTCAGCATGTTCCCTTTTGTCAAGGGGGAGAAGCTGTTTGCAAGGGGGAGCTTGTGTGTTGGCACAAAGGGGAGAGTCATGCATTTTGGGGAGAGCTTTGAGCAAGGGGGAGTTTAGCTCTTTGATGTTCTTCTTCACTCGGTATAGCTCTTTTATGTGTTTGAATTGGTATCCATCTTTTGGTATGGAATGTAATTAGTGTCATGAGCTTTGTTGCATAGCTTTTGTATATAGGCTTGCTTTCAGGGGGAGTTGCTTTTGTCTTGCTGCTTCTCCACGTGCTCCGAGTATTTGTGCTCCATTTAGTGTTGAGCTTCTCTTGTGGTTTTTCTCAGTTGGTATCGAGCCTGCTAGTCGTGTTGAGCCGTTTTAGCCTCTCTCTTGAGGGACTAGCAGTTTTTGCTCGGTATTTTTCGATTGGTATGGACCCTTCAGCTAGTTGCGTCGAGCCTATGTGCCTCTGTCTTGAGGAGCTAGCTGTTTTCACCAATTCTTGGCTGATTGTGATCAGTTTTGCATTCTGATGCATTGAGTCAACCTCAATTGGTATCGAGCCTTGAGCTAGTGGTGTTGAGCCATTTTCTGCCTCCTCTTGAGGGCTAGCTCATTTTTGACTTGGTTGCGTCGAGCCGTTGCCCATGTCTTTGGGAACCAAGTCTTTTGCTCTGTGTGATCGAGTTTTGCTCTTTGATGAGTTGTTGCTCCGATCCCTTGCTTGGTTGCGTTGAGCCATTGCCCATGTCTTTGGGGACCAAGTTTGTTCATTTCAAATTGCCCCCTCTTTAGCATTTCTTTGGCTTTTGGGCATTTGAATGGATAATCTTCTCATGACAAGTGACTTTGTTCTTTGCCCTTCTATGGCTTTTGATCACTTGAATGAGATTTTCGGTTTCGGTATCTCAAACCATCTCTTGTGCCTAGTTCTTGTCAATTCAATCATCAAGGGGGAGAAAGAGAAAAAGAAAGAGAAAAAGGGGAAGAAATCTCCTAACCCAAGTGACTCCAAGTGGATAAGTACCTTGTACCATGGTTTCTTTTGTGATGATTGTTTGACAAATTATTTGAGATCGGTTTTCGAGTACCTTTTTGGGATTTCTGAAACTCTTGTTTCTCTGACTCTTCGGTTGTGTGGAGGCTTTGCCCGCTTTTCCCGTTTCCTTCGGGACCGAGAGCTTTTTATTTGAGTTTTCATGATCCTTCCTCATCTCAAGTAGCCTTGTGTTTGCTTTTGCTGGCTTTTGGGCACTTGGATGAGGCTTGCCTTCAAACCCTTCCTTTGTGTTTTATTTTTAGTCAATGCATTCATCAAGGGGGAGATTGAGAACATATATGATGAATGATTGACTTTGATGAGGACGGTTTGAGGCTTTTACCCGGTGAGTCTATATCTAGCTATGCGCTTATTGTTTATGACTAACCGGTGGTGTTGAGTTGTGTGGTGTTTCAGTGTTGGTGTGCGTGTGCGACATGTGTCTCTTGGCTCTGTTGATGTGCAGGTGTGGAGCTCGGATACAGTGGTGTATGGCGAGGTGAAGGTCAAGTAGAGACGTGCTGTGCCGACGGACCGGGAGCGGTGAAGGATGGGTGTGCCATGCGGCGGACGTGCCATGCCGATGTACCCAGAGCGGTGAAGGGCTGACGTGAGGCTTGGACTGACAGACCAGAGGGCCAGAGGACCAGCTGTGGTAGCTGGCACGTGGCATCGGCGAGCGAGAGCACATGGGATGTGAGATGCATCGGTCGAGTCGGGAGGAAGACATGGCGTCGTGACACTTGGTGGGAGGTCGGACACGGGCTTGCGTGCGGCGCAAGTGCCGTCGGCCGAGTCAAGGAGGATGGCGAAGGCCTTGTGCCCGGCATGGAGGCTGGACATGCATCGGCATCGGTGCCGGTGGTCGGGGTGTGTGAATCACATCCCGTCTACGGTGCGGGTTCGGTAGCTGAGCCTCAAAAAGCTACCATCGACGGTTTCCAGGTTTGGGCCTCAAAACCTGGGGTGGATGGTTTCCGAGTTTGGCCTCAAAACTCGGCGAGGACGGTTTCCAGGTTTGGGCCTCAAAACCTGGCCGCGCGGGTTTCCGAGTTTGGGCCTCAAAAACGGGTGGACGGTTTCCAGGTTTGGGCCTCAAAACCTGGGCTGGCGGGTTTACCGGTTTGGGCCTAAAAACGGGGGTGGTCCGAAAGGACGGTCGACGCGTGGCGGCGTGGAGAGGCTGGCGCGGCGGCGAAGCTATCCACGAGGAAGGCGCGGTGGTCGACGGTGGCGGCACGTGGTGGCATCAGGGAGGTCGCGTCGAGGCGAAGCTACCGGATGCGCGGGCGTGGCCGTCGGATGAAAATCGCCAGGACTGGACGGTTTTACCCTGTGGGGGATTTGGTTGAGTGCTTAATGTAAGGGCGTTTTGGTCTTTGGACGTGCGCCTATATATATGAGGGGGGCTGCTAGGGCAGCCGTATCCCTTGGAATCCTTGGAGGTGTGACTCTCATTTTGTTTAGGTGAGAGGAGGCTAGGGTTAGAGGAGAGACCGGCTCTTGTTCTTGAGCTTTTCGCTATCCAAGCTTTGTGTTGCTAGGAGTGGCTTGTAGCCCGACACCGTGTGCTTAATGAATCATCCATTCTTCTGAATCCAAGGATCAAATTCGTGCTTTAATTTGTCTTGCGATTTTGTTCTTCGCGTTGCACGTTTTCCTCTCTTTTGATCTTCACGAGAATTCTTGTTTCGAGGGAAGATTCGCAAATCCATTTGAACCATCTTGTGTAGCTTCGTGAGAGTCTTCTTTCTATCAAAGGAATTTCTCTAATACCTCACGAACTCATAGATCGGGCGGATTTAGTTTTGGAATCGAGTTCTTGCCCGTTCTTCATCGTTTTCTTCGATTCACCGATTTGGAGTTAGGTTCGAGCTATGATCTCTTAGGAGTAGCTCACTAACATCCTTGTGATCCCTCACACGAAATTTGAGCCCTAGTGCTTTTGATTTGAGGGAGATCGAGTCGATTTGGTGGGAACGAACAGAGGGCTGCTCGGGGTGACCGGACGCTGCCTCATAGCGACCGGACGCACGGTCAGAGTCCGGTCGGTCGTTGAACACAGCGCTGTCCAGTTCGCGCGTGGTGACAGGACGCTGACTGGAAATTGACCGGACGCGCGCCTCGTATCGACCGGACGCTACTCCGTGCGTCCGATCATTGAAGGCCGAGGTTTTTGCTCTGGGCGAACTTGACCGGACGCTCGAAGAACGTGTGACCGGACTCATCGAGCACACTGTTCATTGTGCCCGTTTTCTTGTGACCGGACGCTTGAGGTGTGACCGGACGCTCACCACCAGTGAGTCTAGTCGTGAACAGAGATCTCCTAGAACGCTGATCAGCTGACCAGACGCGTCCGGTGCCTATTGACCGGACGCACCAGAGTCAGTCCGGTCAGTGTAGTGATCGCACGTTTTCGTCCGTATCTTTTACGTTCGAGCTCTGATTTGAGATCCGCTTTTTGCGTTGGATTCCCGACTCTGTGCTCTACAGAAACAGGGCTTCCCGCTTTGCGAAAAAGCCTGAATCCCCCTCGCGTTTCTTGGGGGAGGTTGAGGTTACACAAACTCCATCCTGTCACTAGTTGACTTGTGTGGATTTGGAAGAGGGAGCTTTTGTGGTGTCCCGCTGTGTTCCTAGGGACCATCCACCCATTTGCATGGGTCGTGGACATCACGTGTGTTGGCTTTGCTCTTGGGGTTGATTTTGTTGGGACAGAGGCCGGAATTTCGGAAGAAATTTTTTAGCCTCCCATTCACACCCCCCCCCTCTGGTCGCCTTGCTTTAGCATTTTCGGTCCTTCAAATAGGGGGTCCTCCCCCAAGCTAGCTTCACTCATACGGTGGTGGCGGCTGAGGTGGAGTAATTCCCATGTGTCCGAAGAGGTAGCAGAAATGCTCGTTCATTTGGTGTCGGGGGACCGCAAAAAGGGTACGCCCAATCAACGCAAAACAAATAGGTCAAACCTAGAACACCAATTAATAAACCCAACTAGACTAATCTTCCAAAGAACCGACCCGTCGAGGCCTGCAACGCTGGCCCACCGCCAGAGAGCGCGGGCTCGCCAAAGCCTTACCGACCGCCTCCTGGTAGCCTATCCCTCGAGCCCCGGCGCGTAGGCCACGAACCCGCTACAGCCGTGCACCGCTCCTCGGGACCCTGCGCGGGGCCCCCGAGCCTCTCCAGCACGATAGTGAAAGCCCTAGTTTGATTTTGGTTAATTGATGAAACCTATTTGGTCTAATGCTATTGCTAAGCATGTGTGTAGCTTATAAGAAAGGATTAAGACCAAGCCAAGTGGTGGAGCTAGCAAGATGGCAACCATGGAGGATGATGTTGGCCACAAGCACTCAAGTAATCAAGTGCTCTACCTTTGGTGAATCGAGAGAAGAAGAGAAGAGATGGAGCAAAGAGGCCCGAAGGCAAAGGTATAACCTATAGGGCCCTTTGTTTTGGTGATCAAGACACTTAGCGAGTGTGATCACATTTAGGATAGATAGCCGTACTATTAAGAGGAGATTATTCACGGCTTATGTGGTGTTCAAGTGCCACTATGTGTTCTCTAACATATCTATGCTATAAGTCCTAGTGAGTGACTAACTAAACCTTGGTAAATGTTTTGAAAAATGCTAACACACGTGCACAAGTGTGAAACACTTGGTGTTGGCACATGGGAGCAAGGGTAGAAGTTAGAGATGAAAAGATGCCAAGTTAGGGGCATCGGAAGCTGGCGTCGGCAACATCGGACGCTGGCCGAGCGTCCGATGGCAAACCCTAACTGCTGTCAGAAG
Organism: Coix lacryma-jobi var. lacryma-jobi; assembly: GCA_009763385.1. NCBI lineage: Eukaryota > Viridiplantae > Streptophyta > Magnoliopsida > Poales > Poaceae > Coix > Coix lacryma-jobi. The sequence continues at coordinate 87,992,428 of CM019824.1, read as the reverse complement.
TTGAGGAAGCATCGGACGCTGGCAACGGACGCAGGTGAAACACTGTTGCAGAGTCCGATGGTCATGACGTGGCGCGAGCTAGTTTTCCAGGGAGCATCGGACGCTGGCCTGCGTCCGATGCAGGACCATCGGACGCGTCTGATGCATTTTGGCCCTCTCTGGAACCTCTCTGCATGGTCATCGGATGCTAGGGTTGAGCATCCGATGTGATAGTGCCGGAGCGTCCGGTGTGACGCAGAATAGTGCTGAATCAAGCAGAGGCATCGGAGCGTCCAATGCTAGGCATCGGTGCGTCCGATGCCACTTTAACCAGCGCGGGAAAGAATATGACCGTTGGGATCTAACGGGCTGAATTCATAGCAGGGGGACACGTGGTGCTCATCGGTGCATCGGACGCTGGGGCAGCGTCCGATGGCCCCGACACCGGCGCGTCCGATGGTCATGTTCGGGCGCAATGGCTAGGCGACTTGTGTGGCCTATTTAAGGGGCTTGACCGGCTTGCTAGGCAGCTCTCTTGCACATTTTGATTCCTAAGCATTCTAGTGAGCATTGGCAAGCCGCCCAACTCATCTCCCAAGTTAATTTGATCAAACCAAGTGAGATTGAGTGATCTAGTGCGTGATTTGAAAGAGTTCAATCTAGTGGCACTAGTTCTTCACATCGGCATTGAGTTTCTTGTTACTCTTGGCATTTGCCGGTGCCTAGACGGCTTGGAGGCGTGAGGTGGTTGTTGGCAAGATTGGTGATTGTTCTTGGCCACCACCGTTCGAGATTGTGAGAGGTTTTGGAGCCTCACCTCGCCGGAGCGGCAAGAGGCATCCTTAGTGGATGCTCGTGTCATTGAGCTACCTCACTAGTGGTAGACTCTTGTGGCGCTCTTTGTGAGCTTGGCTTTGCGCCGATTAGCCACCGAGTCACCTAGTGTGGTCGACACAAAAGGAGAGTAAGTGCCGACAAGCACGTGAATCTCGGGATAAATCTTTGTCTCCCGAGTGCTTATTGTGATTGATCTTCATCTTCACATCTTTGTTGATTGGCTTCACAAGTGGATTTCATCCGTGATTGGTTCTCCTCTAAATGATCCCGAAGGCTCGGTGAAACCCCCTCTATCTAGCTTATTACCTTTGTGTATTTCTTTTGAGCAATTCTATTCTCTTGTGTAGATAATATCATTTGTTGTTCATCTCTTGTTTTATTCCTTGTGTAGCTAGTTGTGATTAGCTTGCTTAGTCTATCTATTGCACACACTTGTCTCATATACTATTGATCTATCATACTTGTACTAGAGCTAGATTATTTATACCGCACTTGACACTAGCTCTAGTTGATTGTGTGACTTAGAAATATTAGGTAGATTTGTTGGTTAGGTGGCTTGCAACACACTATTAGGCTAGCGCAAAAAGCTTCGCCATTTGTTTACTAATAGTGTTTGCCTAAGTAATTTTGTAGATTTTTAATTAGGCTATTCACCCCCCTCTAGCCAATTTGGACCTTTCAGATAGCCTATCCCTCGAGGCTCATTACACCGCAGGCCTCGAGCTGGAGCCCGACCTCCACTCACCCGAGCCCTCCGGCCAGGGCTCGGGCGAGCGCTCCACTCCCTTCGAAACCCCCACGAAGAGGAAGCTTCCCGCTCCCCAGCTCTGACGACCGTACCAACCCCACGCAGCGCATTTAATGCTTTCACCTACTCTGGTCTCATCCTCTGGCACACGATGCGCCACCCCAGCGAGCGAGAGTCAGGGTCAAACCCTCATTTCACCACAGGCATAGTCAAAGGGGACGTACAACATGTTAAGCCATACCCTACACTGTTGCACGTCCAAGCACGTCTCGAGGCCCGGATACCTGCTGCTCAATCGGGTTTCCCGGGACTTGCCCATACCTGCGGGGACTCGAGCCCCCGTAGGCACCACCCGAGGCCGGCTCTGAGCCCCTCGAGCCCCGGCTACTTTCATGCTATTGGAGGACAGGTACCCCAAGACTCAGAGGGACCCAGCCACGCCATGTACGTGCCAGAATGGACGCTGCATGCCTCACGTTGTCGCCACGCCTCCACGTCCGCGCCCGGGAGGGAGGCCATGCTTCAAGGACGCTTCAACAGCAACCCCCACGTCGGCTCCAGTGGCATCGACAAGACGGGATTCCTACTCTCTGCCGTATTGGGCATTGTACATCCCGACTCCTGTATCACACCTATGTAACCCTGGCCTCCTCTTGCTCTATAAAAGGGGACACCAGGGACCTTCACTCATCTGGTTACACAAATACGGCTAGACACACGCGTACGCACGAGTCCGCACAAGTCCACACCACACACACATACGAGTCCGGACTCCGGTCCACGCTCATTGAGCTTGTATTGCCCCTGTACAAGCACTTAGGTGCAAGTAATAGAAGAACCTCCTCCCCCCGCTGGACGTAGGGCCTTCTTTGCCCGAACCAGGATAAATCCTTGTGTCATCTTGCATCACCATCCAGGAAGAGAGCACGCGATCATATTACTCATTGGTGTCAGACCCCGGGGTTAAAAACATCGACAGTTGGCGCGCCAGCTAGGGGGCTTCGCGTGTCGGAGTCAATTTCTCGCTGTTTTCTGGATGGCTTCTCCCCCTCCTCCGTTCTCTGCTGGTGCCGTCATCTGGTTCGGGAGCCTCGAGTTCCTGGCCACCGGCAGCGGCAACGAGCTGACTTTGCTCTCCACGGAGAGCCCGAGCGGAGGGCGTGTCAAGCCACCCCGCGCGGGGGGCGTGGCGCGTCGCCCGCACCACCACGCGTCGCCACCTCGTGAGCGGCGCCGTCGTCATCATCGCCGCCAGGCACAGGCGGTGCCCGCGGCGTACCCACTTCCTCGCGGTCGGCGCAGAGCCCCCGAGGGGAAACCTGCCCGGCGCGCGGCCAGAAACTTTCAGGGCGCACGCACACTCCCCCAGCGAGTTCGCGTTCGTCATGCGCGCGGACCGGGAGCCTGGCCAGAGGCCCCCGAGCCGTTCTCCGTCGATGCCACCTGGCCTCCTCCCGCATGGGGTGTACCGCTCTCGACGCCAGCGGCCCCCGTTCGGCCTCAACAACTCCGCAGCTGCTTACGCCCACCACATCGACGAGCGTCATCAGGGCCGGGCGGCGGCAGAGCGGGAGGAACGTCCGAGCGTGCTCCTACGAGCCACCACCAACCTGGAGGTCGTCTACCCCGCACACATCGACTGCGGCTTCTCACGAGTCGTCGAGCCACCCCGGCGAGCCACCATCGGAGAGTGGTACCGCGAGCTGCAGCCCCAGCATGAGCCAGGGTAGCGCGCCGTCAACAGCTCCGACTTCGACGAGTACGACTACCACGACCCTGACCTCTTGGATCCCACCAGGGAGTGCTTCCAGCTCGAGGGGGTCGTAAGCGACACCGAGGACCACGGCGACGACAACAGGCCGGCGCTCAACCTCGAAGAGCCCGGAGACGTGGCTGCGGTAGGCGGATCACGCATTCAGGGGAGGAACGAACCCCCGGCACCGGCTGCACCATCTCGGCACAGCGACGACCGGGCGGCGCAGCTCACACAGCTGCGGGAGGCCATCGCCAAGGCTGAGGTGGATCGACAACGCCTGCTGCAGCCGAGAAAACCCTAGTGCAGGAACAAGCCCAGCCTCGAGGCGCCGGTGCTCGTGGCCGCGCTCGAGAGGTCCACCGGCAGATCCTCGAGGACGGGGCACCAGCACGCCCCGAGGTGCGTTTCCCGTGAGCCGGACAGAACGTGGTGGCGGCCGCGATGCTGCTTCGCGATCTACCCACCGTCTCCAACCCTGACGCCAGGCGCATGCTCGGGGAAATGAAGAACCTCCTTGAGACAGCCGCTGTGCAGCAGGCTGAGAGCTCAGCCTCGCGACGGCGCGGGGTGGCCTCGGGGAAGCCAGCAGACGCGCCCCGCAATGAGCGGGAGATGTCCGTCCACCAGCCAGACGCCCCTCGAGCCAGGCCAGTCCGAGAACGGATCGTCGACGACAGGCCACCTCGAGATGCCAATGACGCCCGCAACGACATCAACTGACGTCTCATGGACAAAGGGGTCGAGGAGCGTGGCTATAACGCCCATCGAGGAGGGCGCTACGACAGTGACGAGGACCGGCAAGCCCTCGAGCCCCCGGGCCCCAGGGTCTTCAGCCGGGCCATCCGCAGCTCAACCCTCCCCGACCGCTTCCGACCACCGACCAACATCGTGAAGTATGACGGGGAGGTCGAGCCCAAGCTCTGGCTCTCCGACTTCCGCCTAGGCTGCCAACTGGGCGGAGCGAAGAGCGACGACCGCGTGATCATACGCCAGCTCCCACTCTACCTCTCGACACCGCCCGCCGGTGGCTCGAGGGGCTCCCGCCGGATCGGATCCATGACTGGCCGACCTAGTCAGGGTCTTCGACGGGAATTTCAAGGGGACTTGCGTACGCCCAGGCAACCCCTGGGATCTACGGCGTTGCAGGCAGGCAAGCGGACGAGCCCCTCCGCGACTTCGCTCGGCGGTTCTCGAAGCAGCGCCTCGAGCTCCCCACGTGCCTGATGAGGATGTCATCTCAGCGTTCCTCGCGGGCACGACATGCCAAGAGCTAGTTCACGAGCTAGGGCGCTACCGTCCCAGGACAGTCGAGGACCTGATGGATCGTGTCACCAGCTTTGCCTGCGATGAGGCGCAGTGGGGGCCTTCTTTGGCCGCTCCACGGACAAAGGCAAGGCGGTGGCCGCACCGGAGGGCTCGAGCAAGGGCAACGACGTCAGGAACCGCAACAACAACAACAACAAAAAGAAGAAAAACAAAGGCAAAGGTCAGAAGGCAAAGCGCGATGACGATGAAGAAGTGCTCATGGGCGCCCTCGACCATAAGAAGCCTCGAGGCCCCCCTGACGGGGTTGTCTTCGACCGAATGCTCAAGGACCCCTGCCCTTATCACAAGGGCCCCGTGAATCACAAGTTGAAGGACTGCCGACTGCTGAAGGGCTTCTACTCCAAGCTCGGCGACAAGAAGGAGGATGTGCCTAAGGGCTAGGACAACAATCGACGCGACGACGGGGACGCGGACTTCCCCCCGGTGCGCGACTGCTTCATGATCTACGGGGGCCCGACCGTCGGGCTCTCAGCTCGAGAGAGAAAGAAGGAACGTCGGGAGATCTTTGCACTCCGCCACGACGCCCCCCGGTACCTCGACTGGTCTGATGCGCCGATCACGTTCGACCGTGACGACCATCTGGATCATGTCGTAAACCCGGGAGCATACCCTCTTGTCGTCAACCCCGTCATCGTCGATGTACGGTTCTCCAAGGTGTTGATGGATGGGGGCTCGAGCCCAAACATCATATACCTCGAGACCCTCGACCTCCTGGGGATCTCGAGGGACCAGCTCCGACCCAGCGTTGGGGGGTTCCACGGAGTCGTACCAGGGAAGAAGGCCCACCCCCTCGGGCGCATCGACCTACCTGTCTGCTTTGGCACGCTAGCCAACTTCCGCCGGGAGACGCTCACCTTCGAGGTGGTCGGGTTCCAAGGAGCCTACCACGCCATCATCGGCAGGCCCGGCTACGCCAAGTTCATGGCGGTCCCCAACTACACATACTTGAAGCTCAAGATGCCGGGGCCGAAAGGGGTCATCACCGTCGACACCTCCTACGAGCACGCATACCACTGCGACGTGGAGTGCGTCGAGCGTGGGGAGGCCAACGTCCACCTCGATTCGCTCGAGGCCCTAGCAGCCCTGGCCACCGAGGAGGCCCCTGAAGCAAAGCGCCACGCTGGCACCTTCGAGCCGGCAGAACACACCGAGCAGATACCCGTCGACCCGACCTCGACCGACGGTAAGACGCTGGCCATCAGCGCCAGCCTCGAGCCTAAATAGGAAGCAGTGCTCGTCGACTTTCTCCACACAAACATCGACATGTTTGCGTGGAGCCCCTCGGACATGCTAGGCATACCGAGGGTAGTCGCCGAGCACACCTTGGATATCCAGGTCGGGTCCAGACCGTGAGGCAACGCCTGCACCGCTTCGACGAAGAGAAGTGCAGGATCATCGGTGAGGAGGTGCACAAGCTTTTGGCGGCTGGATTCATCAAGGAGGTATTTCACCCGGAGTGGCTAGCTAATCCTGTACTAGTTAGGAAAAAGAATGGAAAAATGCGGATATGTGTAGACTACACTGGTTTGAATAAAGCATGTCCAAAAGTTCATTTCCTTTACCTAGAATTGATCAGATTGTCGATTCCACTGCGGGGTGCGAAGTGCTTTTCATTTCTCGATGCGTATTCTGGCTACCACCAATTAAAATGAAAGAATCCGACGAGCTCGCTACCTCTTTTGTTACGCCTTTTGGTATGTATTGCTACGTTAGAATGCCCTTCGGCCTTCGAAACGCCCGGGCAACGTACCAACGTTGCATGCAGCATATCTTTGGCGAACACATAGGCAAAACCGTCGAGGCCTACGTCGATGACATCGTGGTTAAAACCATCAAATTCGGGGACCTCATCCATGATCTCGAGACCACGTTCGAGTGCCTCCGGGCCAAGAATGTGAAACTCAACCCTGAGAAATGTGTCTTTGGTGTGCCTCGGGGCATGCTACTTGGCTACATTGTCTCACAGCGGGGGATCGAGGCCAACCCTGAAAAGATCTCAGCAGTCACAAGGATGGGCCCGATCCGAGACCTCAAGGGCATACAGAAAGTGACGGGCTGCCTAGCCGCTCTCAGCAGGTTCATCTCGAGGCTAGGGGAAAAGGCGCTACCCCTCTACCGCCTGCTAAAGAAAACGGAGCACTTTGCGTGGACCGTCGAAGCAGAGGAGGCCCTAACCAAGTTGAAGAGGTTGCTGACTTCCGCGCCAATTCTCGTGCCACCACGGCCAGCCCAGGGTGACGATCCCCCTGAGCCTCTCCTCCTCTATGTGGCCGCAACCACCCAGGTGGTCAGCGCGGTCATAATCGTCGAGAGGCACGAGGAGGGTCACGCGTTACCGGTCCAACGGCTGGTGTACTTCATCAGTGAGGTGCTCTCCGAGGCTAAGATCCGGTACCCGCACATCCAGAAGCTGCTCTACGACATCATCATCACGAGGCGCAAGCTCCAGCACTACTTCCTCGCTCATCCCGTAACGGTGGTGTCATCCTTCCCCCTTGGAGAGATCATCAACAATTAGGAGGCCACGGGGCGCATCACCAAGTGGTCTGCCGAGCTAATGGGGAGGCCATCACCTACGCTCCGCGAAAAGCCATCAAGTCGCAAGCATTGGTGGACTTCGTTGCTGAATGGACCGACCCCAGCTCCCGTCGGCACAAATCCAAGCCGAGCTCTGGACTATGTACTTCGACGGATCCCTCATGAAGACGAGGGCAGGCGCGAGCCTGCTCTTCATCTCGCCCCTCGGAGTCCACATGCGCTACCTGCTACGCTTACACTTCCCCGCCTCCAACAACGTTGCTGAGTACGAGGCCCTCGTCAATGGGCTGCGCATCGCCCTCGAGCTCAGGGTCCGACGCCTCGACGCTCGAGGGGACTCGCAGCTCGTCATCAACCAAGTCATGAAGGCCTCGAGCTGCGTCGACCCAAGATGGAAGCATATTGCGGGGAGGTGCGCAAGCTAGAAGATAAGTTCTACGGCCTTGAGCTCCCATCGCTCGAAAGTACAACGAGGCCGCAGACGAGCTGGCTAAGTTAGCATCCACGCGCGGCACCGTCCCACCAGATGTCTTCTCGAGGGACATTTTCGAGCCATCCGTCAAAATCGGCCCGGGGGCTGGTCCCTCGACGCCACCCTCGAGCCGGACACGGGGGCTCGACCTTCAACGCCACCCCTCGAAAATGACCTCTCGACATCTGCTGAGGCAATGCAGATTGACGCGCCCGCCTCTTCTTCATCACGACCCCGCGACTGGCGGACGCCCTTCCTCGACTACCTGACGCAAGGCGTGCTACCGGAAGACAAGACGGAGGCCCGACGCATCGCTCGAAGGGCAAGACCTACGTCATCTATGGCGACGAACGAGAGCTGTACCGTCGAAGCCCATCAGGGATCCTTCAACGCTGCATCCCCCTCGAGGAAGGACGTAGGCTCCTCGATGACATGCACTCGGGGGCTTGCGGCCATCACGCAGCGCCAAGGACCCTGGTAGGAACGCCTTCCGACAAGGCTTCTACTGGCCAACCGCCATCAGAGACGCCAAGCGCCTGGTTCCAAGCTTGCCAAGGGTGTCAGTTCTACGCCAAGCAAACACACCCGCCCGCGCACGCCCTGTAGATGATCCCCATCACTTGGCCGTTCGCCATCTGGGGGCTCGACCTCGTGGGTCCCCTCAAGATGACAACTGGAAAGTACACGCATGTGCTCGTGGCCATCGACAAATTCACCAAATGGATCAAAGCTAAGCCTGTAGGCGACCCCACCTCCGAGAAGGCCGTCGAGTTCATCGCCGACATCATGTACCAATTTGGGGCGCCTAACGTCATCATCACCGACAATGGCACCCAATTCACGGGCAAAAAGTTCACCAACTTTTGCGACGACAACAACATTCGCGTGACCTGGGCCTCGGTCGCATACCCTCAATGCAACGGGTAGGTCGAGCGCGCCAACCGCATGATACTCCACGGGCTGAAGCCGAGGCTGTTCAAAACCCTCAAGAATTTCGGAAAGGGGTGGGCTGCCGAGTCCCCTCGGTGCTGTGGGGCCTCAAGACTACGTCGAGTCGAGCCACTGGGTTCACCCCGTTCTTCCTAACCTACGGCGCCGAGGCTATCTTGCCTACGGACCTTGAGTACGGCTCCCCTCGACTTCGAGCCTACAACGAGCAAACCAACGACGAGAGGCTTGCCAACGCCAAGGACCAGCTCGAGGAGGCTCGAGACATGGCGCTAATCAACAGCGCGCTACCAACAAACGCTTCGACGCTACCACGACAAGCACATGCGCACGAGGGACCTGGCGGTGGGGGACCTTGTGCTTCGACGGTTGCAAGATAATCGAGAGGCGCCACAAGCTCACCCCTCCGTGGGAGGCCCATATACCGTAGCTGAGGTGCTCAAGCCAGGAACATACAAGCTCCACGATGGTCAAGGCAGGATCCTGACGAACGCGTGGAACATATCTCAGCTACGTCGCTTCTACCCTTAAAGGCCTCGAGGCCTTGTTCATTTTGTTGCTTTGTACAAACATGATTAATATGAATGAGCAAACTCGTGCACTGTCTTTCATATTACTTAGCAACTTAAGGTAGCCTCGACCCTGCCTTGCTCAGGGTCGAACCTCCCTCGGGGGCTAACAGGGGGGACCCCCCCAGACTCCGAAAAAAGCGCGTTTTTCTTTTCAAAAATTCGACCCTTATCTCGATTCGCATCTCGAGCACACTAAGCAACGTCTAAGTCCATAGATACCTCGAGCCTCCAAGAGTCGGGAGGCGTCGACGTAAATGGCCACCCACGCCCTAGGGCTACGGACCCTACCTACGCCTCCCCTCGAGGGACTCGCGACGCATATCGAAGGAACACAGACTAAGCCAGTAAAAGCTCGAGCTCGCGATAAAGAGAAATGATCGGATAAATTGAAAGGAAAACAGCTTCTTTAAACAAACGAGTCGTATGCACATGTTGGCCTCGACGGGCCATAAGTCGTAACATAAATTCTTACAAGGGCCTTGACGCCCAAATTTGGCATGCAGGCCTCATTCTTCATCCGTCTGGAATTCTTCCCAAGATCTTGCCGTGGGCTCAGCCTCGAGTCCGGGCCAGGAGGAGGGGGGCCACCTACACCACTGTCCGCATTAGGAGGCAGCACGTCCTCCTCGAAGAGCTTGGCGAACGCCGCCCCCGGCCTATCCACCTTCTCCAAGATCTTGTCGACGCGGGCGGTCGTTCCACTCCTCGTCCTTCCCCTCGATCTCGATGAAGCCCTTGGCAAAGACGTTGACCGGGTAGCGAAGAAGCAGAGCGGACGGCCGCAAGCCTGCTTTACGCCATGATGGAGAGCGCTCCTGACGCGGTCCCGCGTGGCCACGTCAAAGAAGCACAGGGCGTCGACCAGGCATCGCCCGAGCCACTGCGCCCTCTGCCGCGGCCACCGGGTCGGCACCCCACATGGAGCTGAGCCTGTCGAGGGTGACGCGCGCTCCGCTCCGCCACCATGGTTTCACCTCGGAGTTGCTCCACGAGAGACGTATTCATCTCGCGGAGCTCATCAGCGGTCTTCTCAACATCTATGCAACAAACAGAAAAGAGTGAGTCCGCAGCGTGACAAGAATCTCGAAATCAAAGCAAGACGAAGCATTAAAATTACCTGGCAGTGCACGCCTAGAGCGGCAAAGTCGCTGGTAAGGACCTCGACGCGCTGCTCGAGTGTACGCTTTTGGGACAGCACGTCGAGCTTTTCGCCCCTAAGGTCCTCGACCAGCTTGCCCGTCTCCACAAGGGCCAGATCCTTCCGGATCACCTCCTGCCGCGCTTGCCTCCGCTTTAGCCAGGGCGGCGGCGGCCTCGCTCTTGGCCTCCTCGGCCTCCTTCTTTGCCGCTCTGCTGCAGACCGGTGGTGGCGGCTTCGCTTTGGGCGTCGGCAGCCTCCTTCTTCGTCGCCTCCACTGCAGACCGGGCGGTGGCGGCTTCGTTTCGGGCGTCGGCGGCCTCCTTTCTCGACGCCTCCACCGCAGACAAAGCGGTTGTGACCTCCCTATTAGCTTGGTGGCCTCGTCTCGAGCCGCCTGGGCCTCCGCCTGCGCGTTGTTGAGCCGGCTCGCCATCGTGCGCGTTCCAACCCAGCTCGGCGCGGAGCTCCTGGAGCTCCCCCTCCGCCTTCGCGAGCGGCAGCCACTGCGCGGACTTCTCCGCCTCCTCTGAGAAGGACCTCCTCCGCCTCCGCCAGAGCTCGGCCACCTCCCCGAAGATGGACGCGCCTCCCGCGGAGCCCCTGCCGAGCCGGCCGCTCGACGGGGATCATGGCGCCGGACGGGCTCAGCGCGTCAGGATATGGCCACACCGATCGATCGATCTTGACGATGGGCAGGCCCTCATCCTCTGGCTCGAGCGGTGCCGGCTGCGGCCCACCAACCCGTGGCACAGGCTGCGGCTCCCTCCGCCCCTCCTCCGTCTCCGCCCGCTGCTCCGTCTCGTCCCGAGCGACGGCGCGGCCTCGCGTGGAGGCGTGGACTCGAGCGGTAGCGGGTCGCTCGAGGGGTGGCTCGTCCCCAAGCTCTCCTCCCTCGCCGGGTCTTCCGGCATCTTGTCGTCCCTGGCCAGTGCCTCGAGCGCCTCCTCCAGCATTGAGCCTTGACCGGGGGCGGGACCTGCTCCAGCTCGTCCAGGAGCTCCTCCACCGTCGGCACCTTCTCCACCAACGCCTCCCCTCCTTCCCCTTCTCCGCAGGCCGGCTCGCGTCGACTTGGGTCTCGAGGGCCACCGACCTTCAGCCCCAGACGCCGACGGAGCCATGCTTGTCTCGGAGCTCCCCCGAGATGGTCGTTGCGACGGGGGGAGGAGTGGCCCTCTATAGCGCCCCTGAGGAGGCGGAGGACGAGGAGGAGGAGGAGGTTGTGCCGCGACGGACGCGGTGGCGGCAGGCTCGGCGCCAGGAGCCGTGGTACCTGTTGAAAAAGGAGAACAACGTCGTCAGAAACAGGAAAAAACCTCGACCCCCGTGGTCGACGGCGTCGGCCTCACCAAGATCCGCGGCGGCCATCTGGCTTCCCCGAGCCATGGCTGCTCGAGCCTTCACCAGCCAAGCGGCTTCCCCAGCGGAAGAAGGAGCCATACCTCGAGGTGCTTGGACCTCAGCAGAGCTCGAGGTCTTGGCCCGCTTGGACGCCGCGGTGTCCGCCTCCTGCCGGGAGCGTTTTTCCCTGAAAAACCGGAAAAAAAGCAAATGTCACCAAAAGTAAAAAGGTAAAGCTTCACTACCTACGAGACTGAGAAATGTTACTTACCCAAAGCGACGCCGGGGCTTCTTCCCCGAATCGCCGGACCCGCTCGGGTGCTTTGAGCCCGCCCTGTGGCTCGAGCCGCGCCCCTGAGCCGTCTCCACATGGCTCGGATGAGGGGAAGGCTCCCGACGCTTCCCGTGGCTCGACCCCGGCGGAGAGCTCTCCTTTTGTCTCCTGTCCCGGGGGGCGACCGCGTCTCCTTCGAGCGGTCATCTTGGTGCCCTTCCCGGCGCGGGCTCCGGGACCTACTCCAACGCTCGTGCCAACGGTCACGCCCCCCCGCCTGCCTCCTTCTCCCAGGGGGCGGTGCGGCGACGGGCTCCGGGGTTACTCGCGACTCCCGTCACGAGACGACCGGGGGCTCCCCCTCGGAGGTCATGGTGGCGCGGGCTCGACGCCCTCTCGTGCTGCCCGCTCCTCCGTGGGCTCGATGTCGCCCTCGACGCCTTGCGGCGGTCGGGCCCGGAGTCCTTCTCGACGTGTTGGCCGCTCCTCGACGACCGGCCCTTCTCTGAGACCCCCCCCCGCCTGGGTCGACGCGGTCGTGGCCTCCTTCTGCCCGCGGCGATGGCGCTCCTAGTTCGAGGTTTCCTCGCGTCAGGGGGCACGTCCGCACGGAGCTCGACGGGCCCTGAGCCTCCGACGAGGCTGGGCTCGGCGCAGCCTTCCGCTGCTGCGTCCCGCGCGATCCCTTCGCTGGGGGACCTCCAAGACATCCTCCTGCACAGAGGAGCGGTCAGCCCTGATGTCGACGACCCCGCGCGCCTCAAGCGCGCATCCATCCTTCTCATCACTGTCCTCCTCATCGTCATCCTCCTCCTCCGAGCTCGTGGAGCTGAGCTCGGGGGACTCCTCCCCAGGCTGCCGGTTACGACGAGCCTTCGCAAGCCTCTGCTCCCGAGCCGCTCGACGCAATTCTTCTCTTTCTATTTCTTCTTCCTGACATCCTTACTCTCCTTGTCTTTCTGAGCAGAGAGGCGCCTCACCTGTGTCTCCGCGGCATCCTCCCTCACCGGGGCCTCGACGCGCGACATGTGAACGCCCCCTGCAAAAAAGAAACTCGATAAGAAAAAACCATAAGGAGAGTAAAACAAGATTCAGAAAAAAGAGAAAGGAGGGGAGGCTCGAGACAGACTGACTCGAGGATGGCTTACCAGGTCGAGACACCCTCGTCGGGTGCCATGGCGATTAGGTTGGCCTCCTCAGGGCGGAACGACCATGGACCGTGACCGACACCGGGAGGTAGCCTCGTTCCGAGACAGCCTCTCCTCGGCCATCCTCGACCGGTTCAGCGCCTCGAGCGGGGCATTCGGCCCCATCTCGAACATGAGGAGGGGGCGGTCCGCCAGAGGAAGACCCTCCGCTGATGAAACGCCCAGATGACCGCCTGGACGGTCAGCTTCTTCTCCTCCACCAGCACCCGCATCGTGTCCATCAGCGGCTCCAGGTGGCGCTGCCTGTCCGCTACGACGCCCCAGTTCCACTTCTCCGGGCGCTGGGTGATGACCCTGCCGGTGTACTGCGGAAGGAGCCCGTCCTCGTTCCGCAGGTAGAACCAGTGGTCGTCCCACCCCGCCTGGTTGGTGGAGAGCTTGTAGCGGAGGTAGTCGCGGCGGACGTTGGCCGACGAGGGACCGGTCCTCGCGGTGATGGTGAGGGACCCCCGCGCGCGAGCCTCCTCCCGCTCGGCTTCACGGCCTTGTGGAAGAGCTCGCCCCGGAAGAGGTGGACGAACATCTCCCAGTGCGGCTCCATCTTCAGATACCCCTCGCACACCGCGGCGTAGATGGCGGCGTGCGAGATGGAGTTGGGGGAGAAGTGCTGCAGCTCCACCTCGAAGTGGTGGGCCAGCCCCCATGAAGCGGCTCGGCGGGACGCCGAGCCCCATGCGGTGGTAGCGCGTGAAGCTCACCACGTACCCCTCTGGCGGGTGTGGCTCCCGGTGGTCCGCCGACGGGAGAATCCACCACGCAGGACCCTCCTGCGGGTTGGGGCGGAGAAGCCCCCGCTCCACCAGCGTCTCCAGCTCTTGCTGCGTCGCCTTCGTCGGGCTCCAGTCTTCGCCGGCAGCACTTGGGCGGCCATGGCGGCGACGGCGCGGATCTGAGCGGCGGACGGACGGCCGGGAAGGTTGCCTATCGCTACCATGGGGAGAGAGCGTATGGGAGTTGCGGCGACTGAAGGCAAAGGCAAAGTAAAAGAAACCACCCCTCTTTCGATATTTATAAGAAAAAACCCAACGGGCGAGGTCTCCCACTTCGGCGAAAAGGCAACTGCACGCATTTAATGTGCCCACCTAACCGCATCTTGAGCCGGTCGACAGGTACACGCGGCAACTTCGCACTCGCTCCGCTCCTCCGAGCCACCACGACCGCCGCTCCACTTCGCGTCTGTCGCCCTCCCTGACAGTTTCCGCCTAAAAGGCGCGCCCAACGGGCAGAAGGATTCCCAGTCGACGGTGACTTCTTCACGAAGGTAAAAACGGGCCCCGCCCTAAGCCTCGAAGCAGCGAAGGCTGGCCCTCGAAGAGGGTTCGACAGCCGGCTTCGAGCACCCGAGTCAGGAACACTAAGGGGCGCCACTCGCAGCATCGCTCGAGGGCCAAGCCTTGAGGCCCCTCACGTGTATCCAAGGCAGGGCGCACGACGTGCAGTGAGATCCCCTCGGAGGGAGGCATCGAGCCACCGGGTCCTATCGAATGGACCCGGCACTCCTGTAGACCGAGCGCCCATGCTTTATGAGATCGCCTCCGGGCTACAGTCGACCCTATCGAACGGGGCACGAGGTCTCACTTGGATTTTCCCATTACCAGCTCACCGGGAACCTCGATACTCGCCCGCTCGTGGTAGTACGAGGCATCCCCCTCGCATCCGATCGAAAGGACTCGCGGGATGACAAGCCAGGGCAATTGGCGTGCCGGACAGCTCGAAGAGCCGGCCGGTCAGTTCAGCCTGGCACCCCTCGACGAAAGAGGGTCGAAAAACTCGGGGGCTCGACACTCCCTAACCTAAAAACGCAACTAACACATACACTCATGAAAAAAGCCCACGAGGGAGTCCTAACCACTCCCCCGTGGCCTCGGGGGCTACACCCGCGGGTGTCGCTCGCACGACACCACGGAATTGAAACAACCAAACCTCGAGAACCAGTTAGTAACCCTCTAGATCCCGTAGAAGCCCTGTCGAGTGCCAGCACTCAAACACGGGCTCGGAGGCTACTATCGGGGGACCGCAAAAGGGGTACCCCCAATCAACGCAAAACAAATAGGTTAAACCTAGAACACCAATTAATAAACCCAGCTAGACTAACCTTCCAAAGAACCGACCCCTCGAGGCCTGCAACGCTGGCCCCCGCCAGAGAGCGCGGGCTCGCCAAAGCCTTACCGACCGCCTCCTGGTAGCCTACCATCGAGCCCCGGCGCGTAGGCCATGAACCCGCTACAGCCGTACACCGCTCCTCGGGACCCTGCGCGGGGCCCCGAGCCTCTCCAGCACGATAGCCTATAACTCGAGGCTCATTACACCCCAGGCCTCAAGCTGGAGCCCGACCTCCACTCACCCGAGCCCTCCGCGCCAGGGCTCGGGCGAGCGCTCCACTACCCTTCGAAACCCACCACAAAGAGGAAGCTTCCCGCTCCCCAGCTCTGACGACCGTACCAACCCCACGCAGTGCATTTAATGCTTTCACCTACTCCGGTCCCATCCTCTGGCACACGATGCGTGCCACAGCGAGCCAGAGTCAGGGTCAAACCTCGTTTTCACCACAGGCATAGTCAAAAGGGGACGTACAACACTGTTAAGCCATACCCTACACTATTGCACGTCCAAGCCACGTCTCGAGGCCCGGATACCTGCTGCTCAATCGGGTTTCCCGGGACTTGCCCATACCTGCGGGGACTCGAGCCCCCCGTAGGTGCCACCTCGAGGCCGGCTCTGAGCCCCTCGAGCCCCGGCTACTTTCATGCTATTGGAGGACAGGTACCCCAATACTCGGAGGGACCCAGCCACGTCATGTACGTGTCGGAATGGACGCTGCATGGCCTCACGTCGCCACGCCTCCACGTCCGCGCCCAGGAGGGAGGCCATGCTTCAAGGACGCTTCAACAGCAACCCCACGTCGGGTCCAGTGGCATCGACAAGACGGGATTCCTACTCTCTGCCGTATTGGGCATTGTACATCTCGACTCCTGTATCACACCTATGTAACCCTGGCCTCCTCTTGCTCTATAAAAGGGGACACCAGGGACCTTCACTCATCCGGTTACACAAATACGGCTAGACACACGCGTATGCACGAGTCCGCACAAGTCCACACCACACACACATACGAGTCTGGACTCCGGTCCACGCTCATTGAGCTTGTATTGCCCCTGTACAAGCACTTAGGTGCAAGTAATACAAGAACCCCCTCCCCCCGCTGGACGTAGGGCCTTTTTTGCCCAAACCAGGATAAATCCTTGTGTCATCTTCCATCACCATCCAGGAAGAGAGCACGCGATCATATTACTCGTTGGTGTCAGACCCCCGGGTAAAAACACCGACATTTGGGCGCCTTGATGATGTATCTCTTCAAGAGTATGGCGCATGTTTTCTTGACCTGTCTCAAGACGAGTAAGACGAGTGTCGATGCCCTGAAAGTAAGGCTCTTCTATGGTACGGAAACTGGTGGTTTGGCTGATGTTCTGGGTAACCATGGGTGGCATGGTAGGAGTATGGATGATGAGTGGCATCATGAACACCTCTCCTAGAGAAAGACATACGTCCTCCCTAGAAGTCATACATCGTATCCTCTCCGCGATGTGGTGGAGTGTAATTGCAAAAGTTTCCTTGTCCCCATGATCCTTGTGGTGTATGTGGCTCGTAGGCAGTAGTGTTTCCCCAGGCTTGATGGTGCGACGTAGATGGTCCAGCTCGTTTGAATCCTTGATAGTGAGTGTAAGCCGGTCCAGGTGGTGCAGCATCTTCTCCTTGATATCTTGGAGCAGTGTTTTTGGTGAATCTTAGGGAGGGACTCCATCCTACTCCTGTGCCAGGTCTCTGCAAGTCTAGCAAAAAGGTTTCTACGACATATAGACCAAGTGATCTGTTTGGGCAACTCATATTCATTTGTATATCCCTTATATTGCATGTAGAGTTTATTGTTCCTCTTCTTTATGAGATGTGCTTGACTGAAGAAGTAGAAACCTATTACTGGTCGTGGAGTGGAGATGTACACAATATTTCCATTTAAGTTTAGATTTCCAGCAAGACAAGTAACCCAGGAAGTGATAGATATGGGGCCTTGTAGAGTGTGGATGTAAGGCCAGTAGTCTACCATGAGTTTTACGGGTAAGATTTTAGTTTTCTTGACCATGGCATACATAAGCTTTAATTCCTCAATTCTGACAATACGACCCTCTTGCCTAGGAAAAAGAGTGAATCCTAGCCACTTGTGCATTACTCGTAAAGTGGGGTTGTGTATATCATTAGTGCAAGGGTGATGATCTGTTTTCTTGCCAGTAATGTCCTCCCAAAAGCTATCTCTATCAAAGTTTCTTAAGGCAACATCTATGTCTACAGTGCAATTTTCAGGGAAGCCCAATTTAGACTAAACTGTTTCCATGTGAGAGTGATAGGTTCATTATACAACCTAAAGTAGACGTACATGTCATCCAAGGAGAGAGTGCAAAGAATTCTAGTGTAAGCAATCTACAACCCTCCTCGGTGAGCTCCCAAGTGTTCTCCCACCCAATATTATGAAAGACTAGATCGAACTCAGAGTCCATACCTGTGTCTCAAAGAAATTGTGAATCAAAGGTAGGAGTATGGGTGTACTCTTTGTCGCGATATTGCCAGAACAGGTCCTTCTCGTAGGGTGTCTGAAGCTTGATGTGCCTTTCGTGAAGAAGATCACGTTGCTCGGATCGGCTCGTGGTAGAGAATCGAGGCAGGGACGAGGTATCCATGTCTGAGCCTCCTTTTGATGAACCAGCTCACGAACGGCTTCTCGTTGATCGGAAGGTGAGCGTGTTCTTCGCCTTTCTTAAGAAGTTGCTCATCTTTGCTGCAAAAACAGGAGAACACAAAGACAAAGCTAGTGGAACAAGTGAGGGTTAGAGCAAATAAATGTCAGAGAGTCAGCGGTCCAAAAGTCAGTAGTCCAGGAGTCAGTCGTTCAAGTTGGCATTTTTATTTCAACTTCTTCTAGTTCATTAACTAATTGGACAACACTTCTCCTTTCTTATTGAATTTTCTTGCTTGCTCTAACTATCCCTTTCTTCTTGCTACTAGCTCAAAGCTTCCTCCTCTATTCTCTTGTATCTTCACTCACTCAAAACTACCCCAAATGAAGTGTTAAGTGAATTCGAAATTGAAATTTCAAATTTCAAAGTGAGGCTAGTGTTTCTGAAGAGTGGAGTGTGTGGAGAGTATGAAGAGTGCTTGCCCTTTTATAGGGGGGAGATTGGGAAGGCCGGTCGGTCTAGTGGTGGGACCGACCGGTCCCCCCTTGGGCCCACTTCTCTCCAACTTTCTCCCCTACCTTGCTCAAGTTCCCATTCTTTGGAACATATGCCGACGGTTGCATGTGGTGGTATGTGAGATGAGTGGTTGTGAGTGCATGTGATAATTTGAAGTGATATGATGTGGGTCCCAGGTGTCTGTGGGTCCGTATGTCTCCCGTATTTGTACAATGCAAGTATGCAAAAGAAAATTACTTTTATGATACTATAGAAAACAAGGATTCTAATGATGAATTTCTTATATGTTTTTGTTGCCGTAGTAAATAATACTTACGGGGTTCGTAATTACATGGAGCCAAGTTTATGATGATGCAAATTTTTATTTTGTTTTCCTATGCATGAGTAAATAAATATGAAGTGCAGAAAATATGATAACTACCGAGTTTACCTCCGGCGAAAGTTTGGGGTTTAAAGTCCACCGAATTGGCCTCTCCAGTCTTCTTTATTCTTCTTGAGGAGTCTCCATTACCAGAGACAGCAGTTTTGTTTTTGTTTTTTCCTGTTTGAGCATTGTTCGGGACGTGGTTTGAATGAGAACTTTTCTTCCTTTCCATTTATGGTGAACTTGATCTCTCCAGCTCCGACATCAATGTGGGCCTTGGTGGTGCTCAAAAATGGTCTTCCTAGAATGAGTGATACTTTTGAATCCGGGTGCATGTCTAGTACCATGAAGTCCACTGGTAAAAGAACTCTCTAATCTTGACTGGGATGTTCTCAACAATTCCTATTGGGTATCTGAGTGATTGATCAGCTAGCTGAAGACACATTGGTGTTGACACAAGTGCTGAATGGTTGAGCTTATAGTAAACTGATGCAGGCATCACGCTAACACTGGCTCCAAGATCACAGTGTGTTGCTAAACCAATGATTTCCAATTGAGCACTCAATAGTGGGGCATCCTGGGTCCTTCTTCTTCTCTGGGTTTGATTGAGGATAGCCGCACTACATTCTTCTGTCAGCTCGATTACTTTAGTGGTTGGCAGTGGACGTTTGTTGTTAAGTATATCCCTTACATACTTGGCATAGGTGGGTACCTGTAATGCATCTAGTAGAGGAATATTGATATATAATTTCTGAATTACTTCAACAAATTTACTGAACTGCGCATCTAGCTTGGCGTTTTGATTTCTGCGTGGGAATGGTAGAACATTGGTGTCTTGAAAATCCATTTGTATTTCTTCATTTTGCACTTGAGTCTCTTGAACTTCGTCATTCCTTTCTTCTGCCCTCGGGGGTGTCACTGGTGTTGTCTGTCTTCTTTGTGCTTCTTCTGGGTATGGCGGATCTCGAGTGGACTTCCCACGTCTAGTGGTGATCCCCTTAATTTGCTCATGGTTAGTGGTGACAGGCAAAGCAGCAGCCAATTGTGATAGTTGAGTTTCTATTCTTTTATTGTAATTGAATTGATCCTTAATGGCAGAAGAAAATTCATCCATCTTAGCATTTATGTTTTCAAGAGTCTTATCATTTAAAGCAAGTCTTGTAGTAATGCTATCATTTATTTTATCTTGTTCTAAAATTAGATCTCTTAAAGTAGGTTGCTTAAAATTGGAAGACTTGAAATTACTGGTGTACTTATCTGGTTTGGAAGGTTGTTGTTGATGCCATCCTTGCTTGTGTAGAGTGGTAGAGTTGTTGATGATGTTAGCTTCTTCTTGATCTTCAGGGAATTCTATTCCCAAATATTCTCCACTTCTAGTTTGAGCATTAAATGCGTCTTGAATAGCTTGACGTTCTTCCTTGTAGTCGGCTCTCTGAGTGAGCCAATCCATAAGCACATCCATCTTCGTTGACAGTGCACACACTTCTTCTGGAACTTCTTCAATCTGGTGACAGCGTTGACTAGTACCTTGTTTCCAGCCCTGATTCTCAGCTATCTTATCCATTAGACATTCTGCTTTTCCAAATGTGAGTGACATGAATGATCCTTCAGCAGTGGCATCGAGTTGCTCTCGTGTTCTTGGTAATAATCCGTGATAAAACAGTTGCATGAGCAATTCGTTCCCATCTTAAGATTTGTTCCTGAAAACGCTCCCAAGCTTCTCGAATGGTTTCTCCTTTTTGCTGCTGAAAGATATAAATCTTTCCCTTAAGATATTGATTTTGCTGATTGGGAAAAATCTTGATAGGAAGGCCTCTGAACATTTCTCCCATGTCTTGATGTTGTCCATGTTTGCATAGAACCACTGCTTCGCTTTTCCTTTCAGTGAGAAGGGAAAGAGATGAAGAAGTGTAATGTCCTGGGGAACGTCCTTGATGATGATAGTGCTTCCAATCTCCAAGAAATCTTGTAGATGAGCAGTTGCATCGTCTTCCTCCTTTCCACCAAATGTAGTAGCTTGCAGCATGTTGATAAGACTTGGCTGGAGCTCGAACTCAAGGTTGTTCGTCTGGAGTGTAGGTCCGGTACGAATGTTCCTGACACTTGGAGTAGAGAACTCCAGCAGAGTCTTGTTGGCCATGGCTTGACTACTGGTGTTGATCTACCACACGGTCTAGTTCATTGTTGATTTGTAAGTGATGAGTCACAACTGAACCTGTGTCACCCTGTATATGATATAAACAAAGAAAGACAAGGGTAAGCCTGCCAAGACAGAGGTACAAGTTAATGAATGAGTAGTTGATTAATCTCCTTTGCCAGGTTAGATTCCTAATAGGTTTTATTTCCACTGGTTTGTTGGTTTCCATTTGGTTCCCGGTGGCTTCCGCTGCTCATCCCCGGCAACGGCGCCAGAAATGCTTGTTGACACTTCTTAATGCAATTGCCCATAATAAACTTTAATGAACTGATTCTAGCAAAAGCCCTCAGAAATGTACGAGACACTCCTAGCATTACTTAATGTCAAGTTGTCAAGCCCAACATGATACTAGAAATGTAATTCATTTGTGACACTAGCTCAAAAAGATATAAATATTTATCCGCAAGCGCACAGATAAATATACCCATTGTAGCAGCATTTCACCCAGGTAGTTTAGGTATCGTTATTTATATTTTACCGAGGGAAACAGTGAAGCAGGAAACAAATGGACATAAATGTAATTTAATGGTAGTGGAGATTACTATTCATTCATTAACTACTCACATGTCTAAACAGGGGTAAGACAAGATAAAGATAAATAGTGAATAATAATGATAATGGGAATTCTAGAGATAGAGCAAACTACATGAATCAAGTAGAGCAGTCAGGAGATTAATTAAGAGATTCGAATCCTAAGTTACTTCATATTTACTAAGCCTAGTGATTACTCTAGTTAATATACAATCATTATAGCTAATAATCTATCATCCATGATCAAGGGACCTTACTAAATTAGAATCATGAACAAAGTAATGAATTCTAACTTGCAGACGCATCCTACTAAGGTCTACACTCGGAGGGAGGACTACAAAGGACTCAACAGGACTGTCACTCCTGCGATCTACCTCTCGACCCGGAGCATTGGATGTATTCGCAGGTAAACTAGGCCTAAACACCATGTTTACACCAGTTTGACCACTTAACTCTATCCGGAATAAAGCTAAGTACTTTACAAACATGATCATAAACTCTATCATAATCAGATCTATATTAAATATATAACTAGAATAAACTCCAAAACTGAATAAACTGAAATATATTAATGTAGCACAAAGTCGAATAAAGATACAAATTACCGAATCTTCGACAGTGATCCAGAGACTCAGACGAAGCTTCTAGACGGATATGCCGACGAAGTCGCCCGCCTCTACTTGAACCTATCTAGACTAAACTCTAAACTTGAAGTAGAGCTCTAACTCTCTCTCTAGAAACCCTAGTTCTACTCTTGTCGGAAGATCTGAACTTCTCTTCTCTCTCTCTCCTTGAGTGGGGTCAGGGGTCTGGTTATATAGCCCTGGGCGTGGAACCGCGACCGTTGGATCAAACTGACTTTAGGGACGGTGGAGATGAGTCCTCAGGGTCGGTGGAGGAAGATTCTAGAAGGAGGAGGCATGGGGGCCAGGACCCGACCGACCGGTGGGCCCACCAGACCGGTCGGTCCCACTGGGTGTCGATGAAATATGGTCGATAGTCTACCGAGGGTATACCCAAAGTAGTAGATTGAGCGGCGGAGGCATGCGGGACGTCTGCAAAGCGTAAACACAGGGACGAGAGACGGCGATTTAGACAGGTTCAGGCCGGCAAGTTGCCGTAATGCCCTACGTCCTGTGTTCTGGTGGCTGGTTTGTATTACGAGGTCAGGTGATCAGATGTGTTTCGAGGGAATCCCCGCTCGCCTTATATAGCCGGGGAGCAGGGTTACAACTTGCCGAATCCTAACAGATTACAATCGGTTCCTTTTGGCAAGGAATCCGGGTCTATCTATTGGAATCTTCCTTGTCGAGCAAGTCAACAGGAGAGTCCTTGGCGGCCACGACGGCTTGGTCGCGGGCCGCAAGGCCTTCTGGTTGGGCCGTATTCCGTAGGAGAGCCCAAGTCGTGCCATGGGGGTATACGGGTGTAATATCCCCACAGCTAGTCCCCGAGCACGTTGCATCCATTGTGCGGGGCGTCGCGATGTCTTCCGAGCAGGCCAAGCCTGGTCGCGTGTTGATGAAGGCGTCTTCCGACCAGGTTGCCTGGTCGCGGGTGCACTTGTCGCAGTCTTCCGCCCTCGGTTGAGTTGGTCGCAAACATAGCGGCCTGAACTGTAGCCAAAGTGCAGCCGGGTGGAGTATTCTGCGTCGTCCTGCAAAAAAGGATGCAAGGTGCTGCAAGAAAAATTTTGAAGATCTTTCATCTGGTGAAGTGTATCCACTTTGGACGCAGCCAGACACCAGTAGCCGATGGCGTTTCGGTTGAAGTCCAAGCTAGTCCATACCAAGCTGTAGAAGAAAAAAGATAAACAATACATTCACCGCTAGGTGAAGTGTATCCACTTAGTCCCCGAGCTTGGGAGTAGGTGCTGTAGGCATGTGGTGTCCAGCTTGTAATTGTCTTGCATGAAACAGAGTCATTTTACAGAAGGAAAAATGACGTGTGTACACGTAGTCCCCAGGCCTGCTGTAGGAAGCAGAATGGTTCTTGTAGCAGGGCAAAGAAAGCGGATTAGCAAAAATATGAGGAGAGTCCTCGAGTTCAGAGTTGAGGGTCTACAATCCCCGAGGATTACTATAGCGCCAACCAAGAACTGCAGATTTCACTGTATCCCTGAAATGAATATGAATACTAATGGGTGAAGCCAGTCCCCGTGCGTTAGTATCATATTTATCAGCACGAAATAATTGAAACCGAGTAAATGATGAAGTCGAAGGAGCAGGCCATTTTTGCAAACGGGTGACCCATCGGCCCATTAAGGTGGATTCGGGGGCGAGTGCGCGCGTGTGGTTGCCGCAGGCGATGTGGCGGTCGTGGGAGTGTTGGTCACGGGTTCCCAGGAACCCTGGAGCCCAAGGGTCGGGCCACACCGTATAAAAGGTAGGGGCGCACGGCGGCGGTTCCTCATTTGACCCTTAAGCTCTTGCCTCGTAGCCTTCGTCTTCTCTGCTTCTTTCTCGCGCGCGAGTTACTCCGAGCGCGAAAACACTGTAGCCCCAGATCTAGATCCGCATCCACCCCAGGTCGCTGTCGATGGCTGGCGGGAAGCGGGCTCGCGAAGCCACGGCGAAGGCGAAGAAGTCGACAAAGACAGTCTCTGATGACCGCATCGAGGTTCCGATCTGGGCGCGCGGGTGGAAGCGGAGCATTCTCCGTCGGGCGAATCTAGAGGAGTTGATCTTTGCCGGCCTGCTCCTGGATAGCGTCACCGGTGGCTGGAGGGAGGCCTACCTGGAGGATTGGCCAACGCCAAATACTTCGGAGCTCGTCGTCTTTGAAGCCTTCTTCAGGTGCGGGTTCGGTGTTCCTATGCACCCCTTCCTCCTTGGCCTGCTGGAGTACTACCAAGTCGCGCTGTGCAACCTGACGCCGAACACCATGCTGCACATAGCGGTCTTCATCCACTACTGCGAGGCGTACCTAGGCATCGAGCCCCACTTCAACCTCTTCCGCCACTTCTTCCGCCTAAAGATCAACGGCACTGGAGCGTCAGACATCGTCGGGTCGGTGTACCTCCAGCTGCGGGACGGGATGGCGGAGAAGTACATCGCGATGCTGCTGCCTTCGAAGGCGATGGAGTACAAGCCCAAGTGGTTCTACATCCATCATGAGGTGCCAAGGCCGCCTTGCGACCCGGCGTTCAAGCCGGTGGTGTTACCGTCGTGGTCAGAGCGTCCCGGCGCGGCGGCGATGGAGGAGGTGGAGGAGCTCCTGAAGCTGGTCGACAAGCGTTGTGTCGACGGGGTGCTGGTGGCGTCAAACATCATCAAGCGGCGCTGCCAGCCCGGCAAGGAGAGGGCACCCGGCGTATGAGTATGCCGGGGACGCGGATGATCGGACGCGGGAGGCGCCGGAGGCCCTGACGGCGGAGCAGGTGTTCTTGCGGGTCGAGGCGCTCTTGGACCTGCAAAAGAGAAAGAATCTGGAGTATTCGTGGAGGTCGTACTCATTGGAGTACCCTCCGCCGATGGTTAGTATCGTTGCCCTGCGTGGGCTTGTTAAAATGCGCAAGTAGATACTTAGTGTTGTGGAGTATTGACAAAGGGTCGGGAGGCGTTCACATCGCGAGCGCCATCGAGGGCGTGGCCGAAAGGCGTTGATCCGCCATGTGAGGACGTCGACGACGGTGGTCGCGGCGCGGCGGAGGTCGACGTGGAGGAGATCGGGAGCAGCGGGGAGGAGGGGAGCCGAGTCCCCGAGCCCGGTCGAGCAGGCGGAGGGCGCGCGAGGACCCGAAAGGGAAACGCGCGGCCTCCCCTGTGAAGAAGAAGAAGAAGAAGGTGTCGCTGGAGACCGGCGGCGCCTTCACCATTGATGAAGAGGTGGCGAAGCGCCGCCGCGTGGTCTTCGACTGGTTGGAGGACGCGTCTGACAGCGAAGACAAGGTCCCACTGAGTGCCCGTTTCGGGCAAGGGTCCTCGGCGGGGCGCGGAGGCGGGGCGGCGAAGTCGAAGGCGAAGCCGGCGCCGAAAGTGGCGCGGGCGCCGAAGCGAGCACCAGAGGCACGGGAGTCTTCGGGTGGAGCGGCCAGTGCGCCTAAGCCGCAGGAGAGTCCGCGAGCGGCGGCACACGTCGGCACTCTCGCCGCTTCTCGCGGGAGAAGAAGGTGTCGGGCCTGTAAGTATTTCCTGCACATCTTGTTGTTAGCTTAACCTGGTCGGCGTGTTATAACGATGGTGTTACCGGGCATGTCACTGGTCGGCTGATGTCGGGAAGGCGGCGAACGCCGAGGGCGGTGGTCGGAGGAGACAAGCCCTCCGGTGGGGGCGGACATTGGCGGGTCGGCGGGGTCGGCCGCGCCGGAGGGGGCATCAGAGGCAGCGGTGGACGTCGAGGCGTCTGCAGTCCCTGAGCCTCGGGGGGCAGAGCAGCCGGAGGCGTCGAAAGTCTCCGAGCCTCAAAAGATGGAGCGCGAGCGTCCCCAATGCCTGGGGGAAGTTCTGGAGGAGGCGTCGCGGCGGGAGTGCTGCAGCTCCGGTTGCCGGGTCCCTGGGTCGTCACGCCCAGGGGATGAAGATAAAGGTGGCGCCGCATGCCTCGCCGGAGATCGAGCGTCCGGAGGAGGACCCGCATCGGCGTCCTGTGCGCCGTTTCCGCGTTGATGGCAACAAGGTCGTCGAAGTTGATGACGAGGCGGCTAGCGCGGCGACGGACGCCGTGATCGGAGATGCGTCGAAGTTGCTGGAGAAGATCCAGGTATGCACGTTTGCCTGATATTGCTTACCTTGAAACGGCTTTTGTTCATTCTGGTCGTCATTCCCCTGCAGTATCTGTTGAAGGTCGGCGAGGAGCGTAAGCTCGCCCTTGAACGGATGGCGCCGATGGCCGAGGAGAACGACTGGCTCTGGGCGGATGTAAAGCGCGTCGAGGGCCAGTTCGCTGGCTTGGAGGCGCATCTAAAGGATGCCCACGCGCGTTCTCGGCAGCTTGAGGAAATCATCCAGCAGCAGGGGCAGGAGAACTTCCAGCTTCAGCTGCGGGCCGATAAGACAGATGAGTTTGTTGCACGTAAGTTGATGATGTTGTACTTCCTCTTGCTTAGTACGCCATCTAGTCGGAGTCTTGAATCTTGGTGTTATCTTCGCAGAGGCGATGCAGGCGGACGAGGAGAAGCGTCTCCTGGCCAAGGAGAAGGCGAAGTCTGACGAGGAGTTGCGCAAGTGGCAGGCCATGCACGCCGATAAGTTTCCTTGGTGAACCGTGATCGGAGGTGGTTGGTGTCTTACCCTTTGCTTTGGCGTTTGCAGTTTACCGGGAAAACATGAAAATGCAATTTGCAGATCTACAGCGGCGTATTGATGGTTACCACGAGCGCTTCTGGTCGTTGGCGGAGGAGGTGGCCCCGTTGGTGCAGTGCATCGATGAGGAGCCTTTCTTCCTGCGGAGAAGGAGCGGCGAATCGGCGACCATGTCATCCAGAAGGCGCGTGGCCTGTGGGGGCGCTTCAGGCGTACACCAAGGCGGCGGCGCAAAGTGTGGTTGCTCATGGCCTTGCCATTCTTCGTTCGCATTATCCGCGGATGGAGATGTCAAGGCTGGGCGCAGGCTTTGCGGTGAACACGTCGGAGGCCGAGATGGAGCGTCTGGAGGAAGATGCCGAGCCTGCGACCGAAGCCCTTGTCGGAGGTGTAGACTTGTTCGGTGCTGGGCACCAGTAGTATGTAGATTAGGAGATAGTCTGAAAATAGACTCTTGGTGAACTAAGTCAAAACTTGAAGCGAGTCGGCGTGTTTTTTCGTTCCTCGAATTCTGCAGACCCAATAGTCATGAGCCGTAGCGATGAACAGTTCGGCCTTGGTTTATCCCAAGATCCATAGCGTAGAGCGCGGAGCTCGTTTGCGCGTAGGAGTCAAAGGCGTCGCCCAAGGAACCTCTGCTGGCATCCCATAGCACAAAGGGCGGGCGCTCATGCACGCGTAGGGAGGTACCACAGATAGGGTTTTTCCGAGAGGCTCGATCGTGGCGTGACATGGGCGAATGGCGACCGTTGTCGAGCGCGTGGGTGGCGCGAACGCGAGGCATTGAGCTTATAATCTCAGAATTCTCAGCCCAAGTTAGCCTTTCCTTCATAGCGCAGAGGGCGGGCGCTCATGCACGCGTAGAGAGGTCAGGACGTCACTTGGAAGAACTGTTGGCCACTGTAGCGCAGAGGGCGGGCGCTCATGCATGCGTCCGATGGTGACAACAGCCCCGGCTCTGAGTTTTCATCGGCGTTAGTCAGGCTGCTTGAAGACCGAGTGGAGAACGTGCGCATGACCGGCGCATACAGGCACTGGGCGTATAGCCTCCAGAGGACTCAGCCCAAGAGTGACCTTCCTTCGTAGCGCAGAGGGCGGGCGCTCATGCACGCGTAGAGAGGTCGGGACACCACTTGGGAGGACTATTGGCCACCATAGCGCAGAGGGGGGCACTCATGCACGCGTCGGTGGTTATAGTAGCCCCTGCTCTGAGTCTCCTTTGGCATCAGCCGGGGCTGTTTGGAGAAAATGGCGAGTCATCCGGAGACGAGTTGGGAGACGTCGGCGAGCCGTTCAGAGATGGGTGGGAGAAGAGATGTCAACGAGCCATCCAGAGACGGGTGGAGATGTCGACGAGCCATCCAGAGCCGGGTGGAGATGTCGGCGAGCCGTCCGGGGACGGGTGGAGAGGTCGGCGAGTCGTCCTTTAGGCGTAGAACTTTCTGAGGTGCTCGATGCTCCAGGAGTTAGGTACGTCGATGCCTTTGAGGTCGGCGAGGCGATAGGCACCTGGTCGGGTGACCTCCTTTACCATGTAGGGGCCATCCCAGTGTGAAGACAATTTGTGCAGATCGTCGGTCTTGAGTTTCCGTTTGAGGACGAGATCGTCGATGATGAAAGATTGATCTTTGACGTTTGGATTGTAGTAACGGCGAACTCCTTCAAGGTATTTGGCGGTGCGTAGGCAAGATGCCAGGCGCTCTTCCTCTAGGCGGTCGAGGTCATCGCAACGAGCCTGGTCAGAGGCTTCCTCATCATAGTTCTCGACGCGCGGAGAGCGGAAGGCGATATCGGCAGGGATGACGGCTTCAGAGCTGAAGACCATGAAGTATGGCGAAACGTTGGTGTTACGGCTGGGTTGAGTCCGGAGACCCCAGAGTACGGAGGGGAGCTCGCGCATCCAGCGACCAGGGTGCTTCTCGTCTTTCTGGTAGGGCGTTTCTTCAGGGCGTCGAGGATCATGCCGTTGGCGCGTTCGACCTAGACGTTGGCTCGAGGATGGGCGACGGAGACATTCTTGATGAGGATGTCGTGGCTTTCGCAGAAATCCCAGAAGACGTTGTCGTTGAAGTTGGAGCCGAGGTTGGTGATGATGGAGTTCGGGAGTCCGAAGCGATGGATTATTTTGTCGATGAAGGAGACGGCATTTTCGGCGGTCGCCTTGGTGATTGGCTTTGCTTCGATCCACTTGGAGAATTTGTCGATGGCTACGTATACCCACTTGAAGCTTCCCGGAGCTGGTCGAAAAGGGCCGATCATGTCGAGTCCCTAGCAGGTGAAGGGCCATGAGGCTGGTATTGCTTGAAGCGACTGCGCAGGAACGTGGGTTTGTTTGGCGAAGAATTGGGCACCCCTCGCAGGTGCGGACGACCTGTTCGGCGTCGGCGACCGCTGATGGCCAGTAGAATCCTGCACGGAAAACTTTATGTACCAACGTCTTCGCAGCCGCATGGTTCCCACATTCGCCGGCGTGGATGTCGAAGAGTATTTCGAGGCCATCTTCCCTGGAGACACATTTTTGGAGTACCTCGTTTCTAGAGTTTTTGCGCATGAGGATACCGTCGACCAGGATGTAATTGTTGATGCGGCGAACGAGGCGCTCGGCTTCGGTCTTGTCAGCGGGGACAAGGTTCTCGGAGAGATATTTGATGAAGAACCTCGACCATGTGCATGGCGCCGTACAAGTTCAGCCCAACACAGGGACGAGAGACAGTAGGCGCCGACGGGTGAAGACGACGACGAGTGAAGACGACGAGGAGCCGGATCGATGACGAGCGAAGGCAGCGACGAGCGAAGGCGAAGTCCCCGAGCCTGGTCGGCAATGAACGAAGGCGAAGTCCCCGAGCCTGGATGGCGACGAGCGAAGGCGAAGTCCCCGAGCCTGGTCGGCGGCGAGCGACGGCGGCGACGGGCGAAGGCGGTGACGAGCCTGGTCGACGACGAGCGACGACGGCGACGGGCGAAGGCGGCGACGATCCTGGTCGACGACGAGCGACGACGAAGTCCTCGAGCCTGGTCGGTGATGAACGAAGGCGAAGTCCCCGGGTCTGGTCAACGACGAGCGACGGCGGCGATGGGCGAAGGGGGCGACGAGCCTGGTCGACGACGAGCGACGGCGGCTACGAGTCAGGTCGGCGACGGGCGGCGACGGCGACGTGCGAAGGCGGCGACGAGCCTGATCGACGACGAGGGACGGCGAAGTCCTCGAGCTTACGACGAGCGAAGGCGAAGTCCCTAAAAAATAAACATGGAGACCAGTAGTACATGATGATGTACAAATAAATACGGACAAAAACCAATGGCGGAGGATGACTGCAGCTTGATGTAGATCCGATCTTGGGCGGCGGGTGTGATGGAACCGTCCTGATTATAAGAGCTCAAGTACCGTCTTAGTCAAATCCGTCTGACATCGACTCATACTTGAACCCAACCCATATAACCCCGGTAGTCCAGAAATCTCGAAGGATTTCAAACATTACAACATACAGGATCACATCGTTCAAGTATTACATTCGTAAGGAGACGTCACAGTTAAACGAAACCGAATTTAAACATCAGAGTGGGAAATTAAAACGGAGTTATTACAATACTGAGTTTCAAAGAGCGGAAGCTTAAATAAGTTTTGAAACACGACCACCACACGTGTGGTCCAAATAAAACATTGTTTGCTCACTCAACCCAACACAAACTCACTCCTCCTTTTTCAGATAGTGTGCCACTAGGAGTCTCAGTCCGGCAAAAGAGAAGGGGAAGCTTCTTGACGACCCTGCCCTGGGCCTACTCCTCATCACCCTCCACCGGGTAGAGGCAGTGCTTACAATAGCCATAGTACACCTGGCCATCTGCAACAACGGGATAAACCCTGAGTACGGGAAGGTACTCAGCTAGACTGACCCGTCCAACTGAAATAAAAACACCAAGGTATGCAAGGCTTTTGGTGGAGCTGGGATCTTAGTTGCGAAAAGCTCAGAGTTAAGAGAATGATTCTTTAATGATATTGATGAGCTGTCAATTTTAGACCTACCTCTTAATCTAGGTTTGCACCTGAACTACTACACCCACTTGAGTCTAACAAGCAATAATATAACTATATCCAGTTGACTTATCCACATTTTAGTTGAACCTTTAAAACATCAATGGAGTTGTATCATGGTGAAGCTCGCCATAGTTTCCCACTAACCGGGGGAGACGGCGACTCGAATCGAATTCCAAACCAGCTGGTGAAAGACCTTTAATACCAACCCAACTTTCCCCATCGGGTCCATGCATTGGGTAACCACTCGATGCTTGTTCGTGGTGGTAATCGTCGCGGTTCAAGCACGGACCACCCAATTAGAACTATACGATGGCCATTTCGAGGCAGATCGTGTTTCCATACTAGAGGGTGCGACACGGGTTGAGACCGGCCCAAACAGCTTCTAACCGGCTTTGGGGTCGATGATTACGGCATTGACATATCCCTAAGTAAAATGGCGCGTTCAAAAATGAACGAGAGCCAACATCGATACAAACCTACACGATCCAACAGACGGACTGCCCAAGTTTCTAAACTTGTGTCTTGCCTTCCAGTTGATCGTATTTCATTACTACTCAGGTTCTTTTCCACGATAGCAAATATAGCCAACCGTGATCCGGTAAAACCCACCAGGGCATTACGGGAATATCCTTAACTACTACTTTTATTAAGCAGACTAAGCAATTCTACATTATAAAAATTAACAGGATAACAAGGCAGGTATAAACAATAATCAAGGAATGGTAATGCAGCAATTAGGATTAACCAACTCCTATACCTAATGCACCACAATATAAAATACTCAAGTAAATTAATTGCAAATACTGGGAGACTTAGAATGCTCCGGGGCTTGCCTTGGGAAAAGACTGAGGCCTCGTGAGCGGGGCACTCAGGCAGGTTAGTTTCCGGCTCGGGTCGACTTCCTCGGTCCTGGGCAGCTCCGGTATCTCCTGCTCGTCGTTTGCTTCCGGCTCCTGGTTGGGCTCCGGGGCTGTCGATCCTAATTGCAATGTGGTACATAATTAAATAATGCAAGATGCAAATGTTGATATGAAATATCATTTCTTACAAACCAACAAAACCAACTTGTTGAACAACTTTTGACATTGAGGAAACTACTTAATTACCACATAAAACAAAACCATTATTTCAACTATTTCCTATTTATTAATTCACAAGAACTTAGGTTTGAACTGCAAGTGCTTTTTTCGAACTTAGAAAAATCCACAAAAATTCCAGAAAGCTACTAACACTAACTGGACTTCACTGAACAATTTTCAGCCAGAAATAAAATACAGAACAGCAGGTAAAAAAGATGAAATAAACTGCTCAAAAGGTACTTTGAACTAACTCCTTTCATGAAAAGTGTCAAACAGCAGGTTTCATATTTTTCCTAGCTTCACCTATTCATAACCACTCTACTGTAGAAAATTCACTGCCTAAGCATGAACATATCGACCTACACAAAATAAACAACTTTATTCCAAATAAACTATTTGAACCACAACCCTGCTAGAAAAGGTTGGCATGCTCATTTTCATATTTTTTCCAGGTTCTATTCCATATTTCATATTTATCAAGGAAGTTCCATGAACAGAAACATTATAATCTTTTCTACATGAATTTTCTAAGAAAAACATAGAAAAGCATATTTGTACAGCAACTTCATATTTTTCCATATACAACTTATGTTTAACATTTTTCCTAGATGAAACATTACACACAGAGATTGCACAAAATTTCCCATATTTTATTTTTACATATAAAACACTTTAACACTTATTCCAAGAAAACAACCAAAAAGGACTTTAAGCCCTAACAAACATTTTTTTATACATAAACAGTGCCTCATACATTTTTCACAGGTACATAACATGATAAGAAATTCACACAAATTTTGCCATGAATTACTCGACCAGAAAACATATAAATTCATTTATCTCAACAAAAGCACATAAACTGGATTAAATAAAATAGTAATATAAACTTTCACCAAAAATACTTTCATATTTTTCCATGATAGATCTACTCATGAACAAACTATCAAAACTGAAAACACCTAATTTGGTTCTTTTAAACGCGCTACACAAAAATAACAAGCTTTCCTGGAAAATAAAACAAAAAGGAAAATCATTTAAACTTTCCCGGACAGGCCTGCGTGGACTCGGTCTATAGACCGTGGGTGGCTGACGCTGGGACCCGCTGGTCAACGGGGCCCAGCAGTCAGTGAGAGAAAGCAGGGGAGGGGGTTTGACCGCTCGGTGCTCGCTGTCGGCGAGGTCGCCTGCGGTGAGGTGGTGCTCGACGTGTTCCCCTCGACGAGGCAGACCGAGTGGTGGTGATGGTTGGGCTAGCGCATGGTCGTAGCTCGCCGGCAGCGAGCGATGGCGGACGGCGGCGGTGGTGACGCACGGCTACGCCGTTTTCGGTGGTCGCCGGCCAAATCGAAGGAAGGGGAGAACCAGTGAACCCTACTAGAGGTATTAGGTGGGTTGGTTTGGCTCGGATGCTCCAGAGGAGCCCGGCCACGTGTGCGGGCCACGGCGGCGCTAATGGCGCTCGCCGGGTGAGAGAGAGAGGTGGGGATGGTAGCGTTAAGGCGGAGGGGTGTTCTCACCTTGCCTTGGTGTGACGAAGCTCGACGGTGAAGATGGGAGGTGGCGGAGCCTTGGTTGGTGCGGAACAGCGACTGGTGCACTCCGGAGTCGGTGGCGACCGAAAAGGGGGAAACGGTGGTGCGGACGCGGTGGAGCTCGGCCGGTGGTTTCTTCGCGCGCACCGTGTGTGCGGGGCGAAGGCGGAGCTTGGTGCGAGGTGGATTGGAATGGTGGAGCTCGGGCGTGGCCGGAACGGAGAGGGGAAAAGACGGTGGTGAACGGCGGCGAGCGGGGAGTGGACTCGGCTCTTGTTCGCTTGCGGAAGAGAGGGAAGAACTGGGGGTGCGGCTCGTGCGAATGGAGAGTGAGAGGGAGAGGGTGCGGTGCGCGGGTTCTTTGCCCTCGGGCCCGACCGGCGGCGATGTGAGTTCGTGGCGGGGGCCACGGCCGACGCGACGTCGCGCGGCGAGCGGCGCGAGCAGCGAGGCGGCGCGATCGGCGAGGCAGAACGGGAGTGGGCGACGCGGATAGTTGGCGTGATCCGGTGGAGAAGATCGCGCGCGGATTGGGCGGAGCGGATACGCGGCAGAAACCGACGGCCACGCGGTGCTCCGGCCGGCGTACGGCGTGGCCGCGCGCGGTCGGGGCGCGCGTGCGCGGCGCGGGAGCGGCGCGGTCACAGCGCGGGCCGGCGCGACGCTGGCGGGCCGAAAGGCCAACTGGGCCGAAAGTGGGGTGCGGGAGAAAATGTTTTCCTTTTTCTTTTTCCGAAAACTTTTCAAACTTTGACCATTCAAAAACAGTTTCAAAAACTTCAAACTAGGCTTTGACCCAAAAATAAAAGTTGCTCAAAATAATTTTCTCTACAACTTTCATATAAGACACTTTTGCTGAAAGCATTTTCTCAATCCCCACAGAAATAAAGTCATTTTTTGAGCTATAAATTTTTTTTTCTTCTCACATTTGTATTTGTCAAACGATTTGAACTAGGTCAAGGTGTCAACATAAAAAGTATTAGATTCATTATTCTCTACTTTATAAACTTATTTGCCAAGTCAGAAATCCACTTAAACCATTAAGTCCAATAGAAATCAATATCCAGACAAATAAACCAAGGACAAAAAGCACTTTCATGCACATGAAATGATGCAATGCATTGCTCATGTATTTTAGTAGCTAAATGTAGTTCTTAATGCAGTGCTTGACACTGGAGTGTCACAGCCCTTCCCCCCTTAAAGAAATCTCGTCCCGAGATTTGGGTTACGTACCAATCTTTATAAAAAGCGGGATAGTTCACACGTAAGTATTCCTCGGTTTCCCAAGTCCCATCGTTGGGTCCGTGGTTGCTCCAGAGAATCTTGTAAGTCTTCATTGTTCGGTTTGCGTGTCTCTCGGTCTTGGTTCCAATATCTCCTGTGGCTGCTCATAATACTCTAGATCTGATCTGATAGTGACATCAGGGATCCAAACTTCTTCATGTTCCGGGACTCGAAGACACTTTTTCAACTCGGATACATGAAACACGGGAAGATTGTGCTCATTTTTGGGGGTAACTGCACTTCATAGGCTACTTCTCCCTTTTGGCTATGATCTGATATGGTCCCACATATCGGGGTGCTAACTTTTTCTTAATTCCAAAACGTTGGACCTTTCTCATGGAGAGACCTTGAGGTAAACATAGTCTCCTTCTTGGAACTCCAAGGGCCTCCTTCATGTGTCTGCATAGCTTTTCTGTCGGGATTGTCCTGCCTTGATATGTTGTTACGGTTTGCACGATCTCCTCAGCATCCTTTACATAATCTGACCCATAAAATCCTCGATCTCCTGATTCAACCCAATTTATCGGGGTTCTGCATCTTCGTCCATACAAGACTTCAAACGGTGCCATCTTTATGCTTTCTTGATAGCTATTGTTATACGAGAATTCCGCGAGAGGTAACCATTTCTCCCATGATTCTCCGGAGGATAGAACACAAGCCCCGAGGATATCTTCCAAAATTTGATTTACTCTTCCCGTTTGTCCTGCGGATTGTGGGTGATAAGCGGAACTTCTTACCAACTTAGTCCCTAGCTCTTCCTTGTGCAACTGTTCCCAAAAACGCTATGAACTGGGGTCCTCTATCAGAAACAATCCTTTTTGGAACTCCATGTAACCTCAAGATGTTCCGAATGTACAATCCGCATACTGGTGTGGCCGATGGTAGTCTTAACTGGTATGAAGTGCGCCACTTTGGATAACCGATCCACGATAACCCAGATAGAATCATGTCCTGTTTTGGGTGGTTGGGAGACCTGTGATAAATCCATACTAATCTCTTCCCATTTCCATTCTGGAATTGACAACGGTTGCAACAATCCGGCAGGTCTCGTGTGTATAGCTTTTATCCTACAACAAGTATCGCACTTTGCGACATAAGCTGCAACCTCTTTCTTCATCTTTGACCACCAAACCTTGCCCTCAAATCTTGGTACATCTTACTGCTTCCGGGATGGATAGACAACTTTGAATTATGGGCTTCATTCAGAATTCTTTCTTTCAGCTCTGTGTTCTTGGGAACAACCAACCTTTGATTATACCACAAAATCCCTTGTTCATCTGTTCTGAAGTTCAATGATTTATTAATTTCCAACCTCTTCTTCATCTGACAGATTCTTCATCGATCTTTTGTCCTTCTATGATGTCACTTTCTAGAGTGCACTGTAAGGTGATATTATTCAGCATAACGGGGTGCATAAGGTTGAATCCATCTTCCAATAGTGGTTGTAGAGAGTTGCAATGAGTCTTGCGACTCAAGGCATCTGCTACAACGTTCGCTTTTCCAGGGTGGTAATGCACTTCTAGGTTGTAATCCTTAATCAACTCTAACCATCTCCTCTGCCTCATATTCAACTCTGGCTGGGTGAAGATATACTTCAGACTTTTGTGATCTGTATACACATGACATAGGTTACCATACCCATAAGATAATGCCTCCATATCTTGAGTGCATGTACTACGGCTGCCAATTCCAAATCATGAGTCGGGTAATTATCTTCATGTGGTCGTAACTGGCGTGAATCATATGCTATAACTCTCCCATTCTGCATAAGCACACATCCGAGTCCAATCTTGGATGCGTCACAAAACACATCAAAAGGTTCCTCCAAATCTGGTTGAGCCAAAACTAGCGCCGAAGTCAACAAGGTTCGCAGAGTACGAAATGCTGCCTCACACTCTGGAGTCCATTCAAACTTCTTGTTTTTCTGAGTTAGACGAGTCATAGGTTTTGCGATCCTTGAGAAATCCGGAATGAACCGACGGTAGTATCCGGCCAATCCTAGAAAGCTGCGTACCTCATGTACTTTAGTGGGTGCTTGCCAATCCATAACTTCCTGTACCTTCATGGGATCCACAGAAATTCCTTCCTCTGAAAGGACGTGTCCAAGAAAGGGTACCTTCTTTAACCAAAATTCACACTTGCTAAACTTAGCATACAACTTGTGCTCTCGAAGTCGAGCTAAGATGACTCGTAGATGCTCAGCATGATCCTTTTTATTTTAGAGTATACCAAAATGTCATCAATAAACACCACAACAAACTTATCCAACTCAGGCATGAAGACAGAATTCATCAGGTACATGAAATGTGCCGGTGCATTGGTTAATCCAAAGGACATAACTAGATACTCATAGAGTCCATATCTAGTGGAGAAAGCTGTTTTTGCTATATCCTCTCTTCTAATCTTGATCTGGTGTAACCTGACCTCAAGTCGATCTTGGAGAACACTTTTGCCTTTGATAACTGATTGAATAAGACGTCAATTCGGGGTAGGGATATTTGTTCTTTATAGTTACTGCATTAAGCGGTCGGTAGTCCACACACATCCTTAAAGTTTTGTCCTTCTTTTTCACAAAGATGGCGGGACATCCCAAGGTGACGAACTAGGACGTATCAAGCCTTTATCCAAAAGTTCTTGCAACTGAGCCTTGAGCTCTGCTAGCTCATTAGCTGGCATCCTATATGGCCTCCGAGAAATGGGTGCCGTTCCAGGGATTAACTCTATAGCAAACTCCACATCCCTATCTGGTGGTAGCCCTGGCAACTCATCAGGAAAGACATCTGGAAACTCACACACTACTGGGATCTCAGCTATCTGCTTGGCTGTGATATTGAACAACACTCCGATCTCATGGGGATTTCAGGGTAACTTAAACCGGAAAGAAAACCCATTCCGGGGACTAACCATGGAAACTACTCGCTCTGCGATGTCAAGATTGACCTTCCAGAGTTTCATCCATCCCATTCCCAAAATTACATCCAGAACTAACCAGGGATGACTATGGGATCCACTATGGCTTGTTATCCCCAAAAGTCATTTCCACTCCTTTAGCCATTTTACGGGCGGATAGAACAGCTCCGGTGGAACTTATCTGATATCCCCGATCCAACTCTACTAACCCGAGATTACTTCTTATAGCAAAATTCTCACTTATGAAAGAATGTGATGCTCCAGAATCAAACAACACAACTGCGGGGTACTGATTAACAAGAAACGTACCAGCGGTGACAGGTTCTCCTTCTGGCACTTCCTCAACGGTGGTGAAGTGCACGTGGCCGGTGCGAGGTCGAGGCTGGGTGTACTACTTCTTCGGCTGAGGGCACTGACGTGACAGTGTCCGGTCTGACCACAGTTATAGCACGGTCCAATCACGTACGGGGTCTTGGCACCTCCTGAACCTCCTGCCTTTGCTTTGTTCTGCATCATGGGAGCGGTGTAGGGCTTCTGGAAACTCGGGCGGGAGCGGTTGTTTGTTATCTTCCTCTGCAGGGGACGGAACCTTGCTCCTGCAACTGGCGGGCGATACGGGGTGCGTGCTCCGAAAAGGGTCCTCTGTTGAGACGAACCTCCTTCGTTTGCACGACGGCGGTTTTCTGTCGCCAGCCTGCTGTCATTAGCCTCTTGGTTCAGGCAGTCACTGACAAAGTCACTGAAGGTGGTGCGGTGACTGTTTCCCATCTTGGAGAGCATGGTGGCACTCATGCCACGCTTGAAACTTGCGATCTTCTTGGATTCTGTGTTGACGAAATCTGGGGCATAGCGAGACAGGTTGTTGAAGCTATGGAGGTATTCTGACATGGACCTGGTTCCTTGGGATAGCCTCATAAACTCTGTGACCTTCATTTCCATCAAACCACTGGGGATGTAGTGGTTGCGCATAGCAGTAGAAAATTGGTCCCAAGTGACCGGTGCATTAGCTGGCAGGGATGCACGGTACTGGGACCACCATAGCCCTGCGGGTCCTTCCAGCATGTGGGCGGCATACTCTGCCTTGAGCTCTTCAGTCAAGCGAGCAGACGGAACTGAACTTCTGAGTGATGGAGTGAGCCACTCATCTGCTTCAAGCGTTCGGTGACTTCCTTGAACACAGAGGGACGAGTGTCCAAGAAATCATGGTAGGAACTGTACTGGTTGGGCTCTGGGCCTTGGCGCTGCTGATGCTGCTGCGCAGTGTTGTTAGCAATGTTGCGGAGGGTGGCCTCCATGTGCCTCTGCATCTCTTCCATGTTCCTCTGAATGCCCAGAAACTGGCCGAAAAACGCTTCCGGCGTCATTGGTGCCTGAGGGGGTGGTGGCAGATTCTCCTCCTGTCCAGACCCCTGTCCACGTTGGCTGCGAGTGTGTGCCGGCATCTGCATGTCCCATTAATAAGCAACCATTAGGTGATGTCATATTGATCATGAATAAATACTGCGCTGTACATAATTCAAAATTTAGCACACAACCAAGTATAAGTACTCATTTCCATACAACATCACAGAATAATTGCTAGAAAGTAAGATATGCAAACGACGGAATTCCATAAAAGGTGCCAGATCGAAGTCTGGACTTTGTCCAAAAGACACATATGTCATGATACAACTTAAACATAAAACCAACACATGTTGGATTACAACGTCAGCGAGCATGCTCAAGCTATACAAAAGAAAATGACTCCTAGCGAAACTAACGCTCAGGCGTCTCCAGCGGCGGATGCGGCGTCCTCCTCATCAGCGTCCATCATCGGCTCGTCGGCGTAGTCCTCGTTGTCCGAAGAAGGCTCTGGACCAAGCACTACCCCGCACTACCTCCTGGGCTCCTGGGCCTCATCTACAGGGGCCTCGTCAGCTGCTGGGGCGGCGGCCTCCTGCGCGGCGTGATGCATCTGGTGAACTGCCTCATGGAGCTGATCGATGTAGGCTGCTGGTGATGTATCTGCTGTATCAGTTGATGGGCGCCTTCTCTAAGCTGATCAAGCACGTGCGGGCCTCGTCCTGCTGTAAAGATGCTATCAGGTACATCTGCTCAGCGAGGGTCCTGGCGGTGCTCTCTGCTCCTGTGGTGGCACGGCGTCGTCACGCTCAAGAGTGATCTGATGGATCTTCTCCTATAGACGGGCTACCTCGGCGTCAAACTCTTCCTGCAGCTTCCTCTTGCTCTGGTAGGTGGCGGTGAGGATGAAGGACACGCTCTCAGGCTGCGCTCCCAGACTCTCACACACACCCACCAAAGCTCCGGTGGTGCTCATCGCAGACGTCTCGCAGTAGAACCTCTCCTCGGGACTCCCGGTCAGGACTGACTCCCAAGTCTGCCTCCAGCGCAATGGAAAGGGTGATCCACGAGGGAACACTCCTGCCATCGCACTAGCAAGGTCGGCGGGGAAGCGAGCGATGATATCCTTCAGCACTAGATAAGCTGCCCTGTTAGCTCCATCCTTGGCACAACTGCCTCTGGTGATCTCTGTCCATCCTGTCCAGTGGGGCTTGGCAGGCAAGGCCTTGACCTTGATCTGCACCATCACCAACGAATCCTGCCCATAGATCTCCTTCTGCCTGCCAAATACTTGGGCTCCTGTCCCTCCTCATATCCACTGCCTGCAGAATCCTCCAAAGGATGGTCGCAGTCCGAAGTAAGACAAAATGTGTTCTTGGTCAGCTTCGTGGCCAAGCGGTGACGTGGAACTCCTCTGCCTCCGGTGGCCTTGCGAGCAGTCAACTTAGTCCGGGCCATCTGTAGAAACAAAAGGGTTTCGAACTCGCGTGAGACGCATATTAAGTTGGCAAATTTTATAGAAAAGGGACAACTTTTAAATAAGGGGAGGTAATGTAAATGCAAGAATGTAAACATGATGCATGATCGTACTTACGTTCTCACTCACTAATAGTGACTCGTAAGTCCTAACGTTCTAGTCGGTGGCAAGAACGATCTCTCATGTGTTATCTACGTTCTACTCGATCACGTAGTTAGTGTACCTGCAGAAGATTCATTTCAGCCCAAAGCAATCCCAATGGTAAAGACAACGAAGTATTGGCTCATATGTACGTATACATAGAAGGCAACACTAAACACCATGCAGCAATCCATAAAACATACCCAAAACATTGATACCCTCGTATGTGTTTGCGTGGAGCTCGCACATACTTGGTATAAGAACTCTCACCTAGACCGACGGTTGGACGGTCATGCTCTCATATCTTACAAAATCATTTTATGCATGTTTTCGCGATCGACGCATTCTCTTTTCCCTCGAGAATGGACCAGCAAATAAAGATCCAGCATGAAGCAAAACCCTGAACCCTGTTAGCAGTTAAGCCACCTGATCCTAGTATAGGCTTAAGAACGAGACTGGGCACACTTAGTAATTGAAAATAGTTTTGAAAATAGTTTGAAATACCCATTTTAGTTCGAAAATAGCTCCTGTCGGATGCAATAACTTGAACCATGCTCCGATACCAGCTGTGACGGAACCGTCCTGATTATAAGATCTCAAGTACCGTCTTAGTCAAATCCGTCTGACATCGACTCATACTTGAACCCATATAACCCCGGTAGTCCAGAAATCTCGAAGGATTTCAAACATCGTACAACATACAGGATCACATCGTTCAAGTATTACATTCGTAAGGGACGTCACAGTTAAACGAAACCGAATTTAAACATCAGAGTGCGAAATTAAAACGGAGTTATTACAATACTGAGTTTCAAAGAGCGAAAGCTTAAATAGTTTTGAAACACGACCACCACACATGTGGTCCAAATAAAACATTGTTTGCTCACTCAACCCAACACAACTCACTCCTCCTTTTTCAGATAGTGTGCCACTAGGAGTCTCAGTCCGGCAAAAGAGAAGGGGAAGCTTCTTGACGACCCTGCCCTGGGCCTACTCCTCATCACCCTCCACCGGGTAGAGGCAGTGCTTACAATAGCCATAGTACACCTGGCCATCTGCAACAATGGGATAAACCCTGAGTACGGGAAGGTACTCAGCTAGACTTACCCGTCCAACTGAAATAAAGACACCAAAGGTATGCAAGGCTTTTTGGTGGAGCTGGGATCTTTAGTTGCAAAAGCTCAGAGTTAAGAGAATGATTCTTTAATGATATTGATGAGTTGTCAATTTTAGACCTACCTCTTAATCTAGGTTTGCACCTGAACTACTACACCCACTTGAGTCTAACAAGCAATAATATAACCATATCCAGTTGACTTATCCACATTTTAGTTGAACCTTTAAAACATTCCATGGAGTTGTATCGTGGTGCAGCTCGCCATAGTTTCCCACTAACCGGGGAGACGGCGACTCGAATCGAATTCCAAACTAGCTGGTGAAAGACCTTTAATACCAACCCACATTTCCCCCGACCACATTGGGAACCGCTCTCTGATGGTGTAATCGCGGAACAAGCACGGACCACCTTCCCGGTGGAGTGGAGAGATAGGTTCCACAGGGTTTATCTTGTACCCGGCCATTTTGACTACCCGCCCGAAAAGGGCTAGAGGCCTCATCGATACCCTACTCGGCGACTGGTTGCTTGGCTGGGCAACGCGCGAGTGCCCGCATGTTCGCAGGTTCTTCCACATAACTCATTAGACTACCACAAATACCATTTCAATCTAATATCAATCCCAATTTTAATACATACTTCTAGATCGTCGTATCGCATACTCAAATCGTACAATGACTGTTAGACCAATCGCTCAAATCATCTCCAAGCACTCCACACACCAATATCCCTACTTGAATACAGGGCGTGTTTCCCCGAATCATGAACACGAGGTACTACCGGCTACAGGATTGAACCGCCCCACGATGACACGTCGTAAACCCCTTGTGAGTGCTCATAACTGTAAACGTACATTATCGAACAAGCAAGAACTAGGCCAACATACGACGAAAACATAACCGCGATATCAAGCACTACATATCCGGGCGTTCATGAACGACAACATCGATACAACTTCCACTGACGAGTCCCCAAGTAAACTTGTGCTTGCCTTCCAGACTATTTCATTACACAGGTTCTTTCCACGATAGCAAATATAGCCAACCTTGATCCGGTAAAACCCACCAGGGGCATTACGGGAACATCCTTAACTACTACTTTATTAAGCAGACTAAGCAATTCTACATTATTAAAATTACAGGATACAAGGCGGGTATAAACCATAATCCAGGAATGGTAATGCAGCAATTGGATCAACCAACTCCTATACCTAATGCACCACAATATAAAATACTCAAGTAAATTAATTGCAAATACTGGGAGACTTAGAATGCTCCGGGCTCTTGCCATAGGAAAAGACTGAGGCCTCGTGATGGGGCACTTAGGCAGGTTTAGTTTCTCTGGCTCGGGTCGACTTTCTCGGTCCTGGGA
Source organism: Coix lacryma-jobi var. lacryma-jobi (assembly GCA_009763385.1). Lineage (NCBI taxonomy): Eukaryota > Viridiplantae > Streptophyta > Magnoliopsida > Poales > Poaceae > Coix > Coix lacryma-jobi. The sequence continues at coordinate 87,949,425 of CM019824.1, read as the reverse complement.
AGCTCCGGTATCTCCTGCTCGTCGTTGCTTCCGGCTTCTGGTTGGGCTCCGGGCTGTCGATCCTAATTGCAATGTGGTACATAATTAAATAATGCAAGATGCAAAATATTGATATGAAAAGTATCATTTCTTGCAACCAACAAAACCAACTTGTTGAACAACTTTTGACATTGAGGAAACTACTTAATTACCACATAAAAACAAAACCATTATTTCAACTATTTCCTATTTATTAATTCACAAGAAGTCAGGTTTGAACTGCAAGTGCATTTTTTCTGAACTCAGAAAAATCCACAAAAATTCTAGAAAGCAACTAACACTACTAACTGGACTTCACTGAACAATTTTCAGCCAGAAATAAAACACAGAACAGCAGGTACAAAAAGATGAAATAAACTGCTCAAAAGGTACTTTGAACTAACTCCTTTCATGAAAAGTGTCAAACAGCAGGTTTCATATTTTTTCCTAGCTTCACCTATTCATAACCACTCTACTGTAGAAAATTCACTGCCTAAGCATGAAGGACCCGAGAAGCACTCAGAAAGCGACCAGAGGGGGGTGAATGAGAGCTTCAAATTTTCCTTTCGGAAACTAGTAGCCACTGTCCCGAGAATCACCCCAAACGACAAACCTTAGAGCTTGCTAGTGTCCACGACCCTAGATGTAGGGTGGATGCTTCCAAGAAGCACAGCGGGACACTACACAACTCTGGAACCCAACGCAAAAAACTGAAACCAAATCCGACAAAGAACGAACGAATCGTGAATGAAAACGCGCTGAGACAACACTGACGGACTCACCCTGCGTCCGGTCAACAAGCACCGGACGCGTCCGGTCACCAAAGACGGATTTCGGTGTCTCTGTGTTGGACCGGACTCACCAGAGTCGAGCGTCGGTCAGTTCACAGTGCTTCCGGTCACACAAGCCAGCAAAACACGTGAACAGTAAAACTGGAGCGTCCGGTCAAGTCAGAAAAGCGCTGCGCGATATTCAACCACCGGACGCGTCCGGTCAACACGAGGACAACGTCCGGTCACCCCGACAGCACCCTATTCGTCCACCGATTCAACTCGATCTTACCCAAAACAAATCCTCTAGGGATCAAACTTGGTGAGAGGAGTCACAAAGAGTATAGTGAGCTATCTCTAAGAGTTCATGGCTCGAACCTATCTCTAAATCGATGGATCGAAGAATTTCGGGGGAAGGGAGAAAACTTGGCCCGAAACAAAATCGATCGATCTCCTAGACCGTGAGGTTAGAGATTAATTCCTTCGGTGGAAAGAAGTGCCTCACGATCTAGAACAACTTGGTTCAAGTGGATTTGCAAAAGATGAGCCGAGCAAAGAGATCAAGCGACGGGAAGAACGTGGAGAAAAAGGATTCCGCGAAGAACACGAACAAACGCGAATCACAACCACGAATCTGCAACCGTAGCGCAAAACACACGCTACAGCCGTGAGGATACGGCCTCACTTCCTCGGAATCAACAGTACACAGAGGCAAGTCTCTCTGCGGATCTCAGCTAGCTACAGCAGGGGATTAGGAGAACAGGAAACCCTAAGTGTGAAATAGCAAATGACTGAGATAGATGGGAGGAGGGTGTCTCCCGACTACTTATCCTACTACTAGCCTAAGTCTATTTCCTACTCTACCCCTCTCTATTCTAATTACAGAGCGAACCAGCTAAACCCTAGGGTTATTCTGGACCAACTCGGTGGTAGGTGTATCCGACGGCCACGCCCGCACAAACCGAAGCATTGCCTCGACGCAACCTCCCGATTGCCGCCACGTGCCGCCCTCGCTCTGCACCCCCGGTTTTGTGGCCCAAACCGGGAAACCAGTCTTTTCCAGCCAACCCCCGGTTTTGAGGCCCAAACCGGGAAACCAGCCCACCAGCATCTGAGTTTTGAGGCCAAACTCAGCAACCCTCAGAGCCCAGGTTTTGAGGCCCAAACCTGGAACCGTCCTCAGCCCGAGTTTTGTGGCCAAACTCGGAAACCTCAGCCCGAGTTTTTGTGGCCAAACTCGGAAACCGTCCACGCCCAGGTTTGAGGCCCAACCCTGGAAACCGTCCTCCGATGGTTTTTCTCTGGCTCTACCACCAAACCGACGTCGTAGATGGGATGCACCTCTCGTGCATCCCGTCCACCGACACGTGTCCCCGTGTCCCCGAGTCCACGACTCAGGCAACACATGACCGCACTTCTTCACTTGTCGTCGTCACAGGCTGCCAGCCACCACAGCTGATCCTCGGGCCTTTGGTCCCTCAGTCCAAGCCTCACGTCCACCCTTCGCCACTCTCGGTCCATCGGCACGGCACGTCTCTACTTGACCTTCACCTCGCCTTCGATCACTGCATCCGTGCTCGACACCTGCACAACACAAGCCAAAGAACATGCGCATCATCCCAGTTGACAATCACTCATCACTCAGAGACCCGGCATACACCCATGTATCCGCAATCTCCCCCTTGATGAGTGCATTGTCAACTACTCACACAATCATAATGAAAAGGAATAAGAAGAAGGAAGAAGGAAGAAGAGAGAACTCAACCAAATGAACCCAAAAGCATAGCAAAGCCGAAGAAGGTCAAGTGGAAAAAGTGAAAGAACTTGGTCCCCAAAGACATGGGCAACGGCTCGACGCAACCAAGCAAAGCAAAGCTAGCCCTCAAGAAGAGGTAGAACAGGCTCAACACCGCTAGCAAAACTCAATCGAAAAATCGAAGCAAAATGCTAGTCCCCAAGATAGAGGCACAGGGGCTCAACACAGCTAGCAAAGAAAGCTCGATACCAATGACTTACGTTACGCCAACACAAAGCAGCACGCTCCTCCTCGAATAGTGCATACAACCAGGAAAAATACTCCCCCTTAGGTCCAACTTGGGAATAAACACAAGATTTGAAAATTTTCCCTGAAACTCCCCTTAGTTGAACATCCAGGAAACATATGATTTGCAAACTCTCCCCCTTAGTTGAAAATGCACTAAACAAGTAAAAGACTCTCCCCATCAGAAAAGGTACCAACAAAAGTGCTAACAAGGGAGGTTCTCCCTCTTCCAACATGCATATGAGTAAAAAATGCAAGTTAGCAGCTTCAGGCATATATTCAGGAGAATACAAAGATGCTCTAAACAGTATAACTCCAACGACTCAACAACAGCATACAAGCTCAGCAAAGGCTCAAACTGATCACCAGATGCGAAATATGAACATGTGAGCAAAAGGAGCAGTTTTGAGTCAAAAGATATTCACCATCAAATAGCACTAGCAAGGTATAAACAGGAGTCTGAACAAGTGCTAAACATGTATACAAGGTGAACTACCCCTAGCAAAGTTCAATCATCATGCTTAACAATGAAACATACACTTGTGAATTCAAGTTCAGATCGGAGTTGCAGCGGTGAAATTTCACAAGTACAATTAAAAGCATGTGATTGCGAGAGGTTGAAAGCTTGTCATTGCCTAACTTTTCAACCGAACGAAGCCTATGCCGAAGCAATCAGAAGCTTAAAGCTACGGTTTCGGTCATACACTACACGGCTCAAGTTTAACTCAAAGTGCAAAGAGAAACCGTCTCGATACCGTGATGTGTTGACAAGCAATCCCATCTCGATCTTTTTAATTCACACTAAAACTTGGTTCAAATTTTAAACATGATATGAACAGACCAAGCAAGTGAATGACTCAGAACTAGAGACATAGCAACCTAGCATATATGAAAAGCACGAGTGAACTCAACACATCCTACACATGCTAGTTGCATATCTCAATGGTGAACATTTTCAGATTTTAAGTTACTAAGCAAGTTCACCATTTCAAAAACAGCTCAGCTCACAGCATGTAATAGTGATCAGAAGGAGCATAAGCTACGAGCATCATCATAAGCATCGGAGCATACCACATAGAGCATAGTTACATTCTAGTGATTATAAACATGAAGCTCAGAATGTAAATGTGTATGCTGAAGTGCAAAAGAAAAGAAAGACAAACGAAAAAGAGTCAGTCTATTATACAAGAACCAAAATGTTTCCCCCAACTAAAAGGGGAAACACACACCAAGCTCACCCCTCAACCGATTAAAGGTTGATTCGTCTAAAGGCTTGGTGAAAATATCAGCCAGTTGATGATGAGTATCGACATGGCGAAGGTCGATATCACCCTTCTCCTGGTGGTCCCGCAGAAAATGAAAGCGCACCTCAATGTGTTGGTCTTCGAGTGAAGCATGGGGTTCTTAGCAACGCTAATGGCACTCGTGCTATCACAAAGCAAAGGCACGCGAGAAAAGCTCAGACCAAAATCACGCAAAGTGGCCATCATCCAGAGCAACTAGGAACAGCAGCTAGCCGCCGCAACATACTCAGCCTCCGTGGTAGACTGGGCGACACTAGACTGCTTGCGAGAAGACCACGAAACAAGAGAAGAACCAATAAACTGGCAAGTCCCAGAAGTGGACTTGCGCTCAATACGGCAACCAGCAAAATTGGCATCCGAATAACCGCAAAGGGAGAGGGTGGAGGAAGCAGAATACCAAATCCCAAACTCAGGTGTGAAACGAAGGTACCTGAAAATCCGCTTCACCGCCTGACGGTGAGAAGTGCGCGGCGACGCCTGAAAGCGCGCACACAGACACACCCGCGAACTGGATGTCCGGGCGTGTCGCCGTCAGGTAGAGGAGCGACCCGATCTTGCTTCGGTACTCCTTCTGGTCCACTGCTTCTCCATCCTTGTCCGCATCCAGGGCAGTCATCGTCGACATGGGTTTTGGAAGAGGCTTGGCCTCACCCCTATCGAACCGCTTAGCAGTCCTTGGTGTACTTGCCCTGGTGCCACGAACGTCCCTTCCCGGGATTGCTTGATTGCAACCCGAGGAAAAACGTCAGCTCGCCCATCATGCTCATCTCGAACTCCCTGCTCATAGTATCTGCAAACTTGGCAACGCCAAAGCGTGAGAAGAACCACCAAAAATGATATCATCCACGTAAATCTGGACCAAGAGAGTGTCTTTGCCTTGCTTGAGGAAAAAGCGTTTTATCAACACATCCCATTTTAAAACCCTTAGCAAGCAAAAAGGTTTTCAACCTATCATACTAGGCTCTAGGGGCTTGTTTCAAACCATATAAAGCTTTGTGGAGTTTGAAAACATGGTTTGGAAACTTGGGATTTTCAAAACCGGGGGGTTGCTCAACATAAACCTCTTCTTCTATGTAGCCGTTTAAGAAGGCACTCTTGACATCCATTTGAAAAAGTTTGAAACCTTTGGATGCAGCAAAAGCCAAGAGTATCCTAATTGCCTCCAAACGAGCTACAGGAGCAAACGTCTCCTCATAGTCTATCCCCTCCTTCTGACTGTAACCCTTCGCTACAAGCCTGGCCTTGTTTCTAACAACGTGGCCATCCTCTCCTTGCTTGTTTTTGAAACCCATTTTGTCCCATAGGCTTACACTCAGGAGGAGGTGGAACTAGAACCCAAACCCGATTTCTCTCAAAATTTTCTAACTCCTCATGCATGGCATTGACCCAATCAGGATTCGTCAAAGCGTGTCCAACATCTCGGGGCTCAAAATCAGCAACAAATGCAGAATGAGCAAGTGAGAAATGTGCTGTGACCTGGACCGAGTGACACGTTCGTCAATGCTGCCGATCATCTGCTGAGGCGGGTGTTGGCGCTGAATACGTCGTGGCGCCTCCCTTGCCGAAGTGGCCTCTCCCCTCACAGCAGCTGGTGCCTCCCGGGTACAAATGGTACCGCTCGGGGTGGCGGATCCCACGACCCCCAGGAAGAAGAGGTGTCAGGGCCGTGAGTCGTCGTAGAGGCCGCTCTTTGCGGCACAGCAGGTGGAGGGGGTGCTGGATCATCCATACCTTCAGCACCCTCGTCCTCGTCATCAAAAAGAGGCTCACCAACCTCATGATCTCCTGCACACTCAAAACGAGAAGAAGGACAAACCATGGTCTCGTCGAAGGTGACATCTGATGTCTCCATGACTCGGTTAGTATCAAGGTTAAGTACACGATATGCGCGAGTGTGAGTGCCATAACCCAAAAATACTACTCCGTTAGAAGAACGAGACTCAATTTGTCCAAGTTGCCCTTTTTGAGTATAAAAAATGGCAACCAAAAACTCGAAATAACCTCACCTTGGGTATTTTTCCAACACCATTTTGTGGCGGTGTGTAGGGGGAAGAAAACTGATGCTCTAAACCCAAAAAGTTACAAAACTTCTCAAAATCCGAATTTTTAAATTCGGAACCATTATCACTCCGAATTGCTCGCATCGAGTTCAAAGGGAACTCGTTCTGAAGACGCAAAATCAGATTGCGAGCAAAGGAGAAAGTCTCGGTCTTCTTAGCTAAAAAGAAGACCCACGAATATCTCGAAAAGTCATCAACAACAACAAGCACATACCACTTCCCCCCAACCGAGCTCACCCGAGCCGGACCAACAAGGTCCATGTGCAAAAGCTCTCCAGGGCGCTGGTCATGACCTGAGTCACTGGATGGTGGGGAGCGGCAACCATCTTCCCGTGTCTACAAGAGTGGCAAACGATCCTTCTCCATATGCAACTTGGGCAATCCTCGGATTAGGCCAAGTGAACTAAGCCTTGCAAGCAAGTCGAAGCTCAAATGTCCAAGTCTCCTATGCCACTTCCAAAGATCAAAGGAGGAAGGTCCAGCCACAAGACAACAAGAAGTGCCAAAAGACTCCGAGAAATTCGCATGAAAGACTTTTCCAAAGGGCGAAATCAAACACACAAGATTGCCCTGAGGATCCAAAATACGACTGAGATTCGGTTTAAAAACGAATCTCATAGTCATCGTCAAAGAGTTGCGAAACAGAAAGAAGATTAAATGCAAGTTAGAAACAAGAGCAACATCGCGCAACACAAAGTGCTCATTAACTCGCACAGACCCGCGAGACATACCTTACCTTTGCTATTGTCGCCGAAGGTTATGTACTCCTTTCCGGCAATAGGACTAAGGCTGGAGAACCACTTGGCGTTTCCGGTCATGTGCCTCGAGCAACCAGAATCAACCAAATGTCCTCCAACTGTTTACCTACATCAATAAAAAGACATAGGGTGAGCATACGGTCCAACACTAGGGTTAGTGAAGTAAGGGGAATACCAGTGTTGGGCCGGCTGCTCAAAAGAACGGTTAGCAGAAAAACCATTCCTAGCACGTCTACGAGAGGAGCGATCACCGCGTAGAGAAAACGTGGTCCGCTAAGGGAGGGGCGTCCATCGCGATACTCAAAACGTGGTGGGGGAAATGCTCAACTACAAAACCTCCGCCACGGGGTCCATAGCCTACAACTGCAGGCTCCCGCCGGGCACGCTCTCTACGAGGCCTAGGCCTAGCAACTTGAGGCACTGTGCCTCTAGACCTAGCATCTCTCCTCGGAGCTCTCTGCTGCCTAGGCCTAGGAACTTGAGGTTCTGGACCTCTGGGCCTAGCAGCACGTCTTGGTGCTCTCCTCTGAACATTCGGCGCATGTACATCATGGAAAGGATGGTACATGTCCGGGTTGTTCATCTCCCTAGCACGGCGTGCCTCTCTCTTACGCCGAAAACAGAACTTACTTAAGTGACCATCTCTCCCACAGAAGTCACAATGGTACCTCACCGCACAAAGGGGGTGTTGGTACATGGTTGTGGGTATGGTTCACTTTGCCTTTCTGTGGCAAACCTCCTGGATAGGTGGCATAGTATCAAGCTTGTTTTTCAGGTGGTTAGGTTTGGGATGCCATACTTGGTTCTTGGGTGGAGCTCTCGGGGGTTCCTCAAACACCCCATCCTTGGTGTTAGGCTTGAGAGGCTCTTTGGGTGGAAGCTTGGTTAGTTTGGGAGTAGTGGTGGAGTTGGGTTTCTCTCACTCGGATTCAGACCACTCGACTCTCCAATCTTCCCAAAAAGCAGAAAGATCAACACCCTGAGCAAAGCCTACTACCCGGACCTCCAGCAGCTCGCTTGAATGGGGAGATCATCATCCCGAGCTGTGGCTCACTACAAGACACCCATGACAAGATCGTCCGAAGGTATGTGTTTTCCTCCTCGGTTTGCATCTTGTCATGCTTCACATTGGCTATCTCCATCTCCAAACCCTCACAGAGAGCACACCTAGCCAAACAAGTGCTACCTGAGTTGGCCTCTCAAGAGAGACAAATCTGGCATTCTTCTCTGCCAACTCAGATTGCAAGACAGGACAAGTCTTGCATGCACCCAACAGAGAAGGTTTAGCCTTCAGCTCATCCACCTCTCCTACCATGCAGCAAACTTACCTCTCAAAGTGAGAAGGTCAGTCATGTGCATGGTGCACATCTCACACTCAACCTCCTCCGACACGACCATGGTGGACTTGGCAAACTCAAGCTCCCTCACCGTGTCCTCCACTTCTGCCTAAACTCCTTACGCTCTCTAGTGGCACGCCTAAGCAACTTGTCCTGACTAAGGAGCGACCTCAGCAGAAAGCTCGTCGTGGGTGAGAGATACCTGGGAGGTGTCGTCGTCGTCGTTCCGAGGGGAGTGCTCCAGCTTGCCGTTGACCTCATCACCAAGCGCCATGGTGCAGAAGCCGTCGTCGGCGGCGAAGAAGCAGAGACCGTTCAGCTTGTCCTCGATCCTCTTCTTCTTCTCGGACTCGTCATCGCTTGAGCAAGCGGAGTCGTCATCCGAGCCGTCGATGTCACTGAGCGTGGCGAAGAACGCACGCTGCTCAGCCTGGGCCTTCTCCAAGTACTTCTTCTTGATGTACTCCTTGTCGAAGCCGCCCCTCCGCTTGTGCCTCGGGGGGACGTACTTCTCCTTGTGCTTGCCGGAGTCGTACTTGTGCCCATGATCGCCCTTCCCCGAATGCTTGTTCTTCTTGGGGCATTGGCGATGAAGTGGTCGGGGTCGCCGCACTCGTAGCATCCTGAGCGTCCTCCTCCGCGGCGACGGTTCATGCGGTTGTTGTGAAACCGCGAGAACCGGTTGGCTAGCATTGCCAACTCGTCATCCCCCAACGACTCAAGCTGGTCCTATGTGACAAAAAAGAGAGACGAAAGAGCAAAACCTCCAGAGGGGATAGAAGAGCCAGAAACCAAAGCCATAGTCGGCCCAGAAGGATTCTCATAAGAAGCCCTCGACATGGCGTCAATCTCACTAGACTTGAGCTTACTAAAGAGCTCGTCGCAGGTGAGGGTCTCATAGTTAGACGATTCGATGATCGCCTGGACCTTTGAGTCCCACACTGACCGATCAAGAGTGTGCAAAAGCTTCAAAGCCCTCTCATGATCGTCAAAAGGCAACAACTCCTTGTTCGCTCTCATCTTGTTGACAATGACCTGAAGCGAGCGAATAAACTCTATGCTCTCGCCAGGCATGTGTCGAAAGTTCTCGTACTCCCGCTTGTGCAACTCGTAGAGATGAGATTTGACTTGAGAATTTCCCTCATGGAAACGCATGAGGGTAGCCCAAATCTCACGAGCCGTGGGAGGTGAGAAACTCGATCAACTCAGACTATCTGAAGCTATTGGCATTACGTGCTCATCTATTGGCATCGTGCTCATCTATCTGAAGCTGAGTAACACGAGCAGCCAAGACAACGTAATCATCCCTATTGCAAATCTCCCAAACAGAAGAGCCCATGCTCTGAAGATAGGTCGACATGCGTATCTTCCAATACGCATAGTTCGTCCCATCAAAGAACGGCGGTTTGCCCACGCCGCGATCCATGTCGCCTTCTGTGGATTGGAACCGGCTAAGGTGGAAGATCCTTAACCTGCTCCGATACCAATTGAAGGACCGAGAAGCACTCAGAAAGCTACCAAGGGGGGTGAATGGGAGCTTCAATTTTTCCTTTCAGAACTAGTAGCCACTGTCCCGAGATCACACCCCAAATGACAAACCTTAGAGCTTGCTAGTGTCCACGACCCTAGATGTAGGGTGGATGCTTCCAAGAAGCACAGCGGGACACTACAAAACTCTGGAAACCCAACGCAAAAGACGGAAACCAAATCCGACAAGACGAACGAAATCACCGCGAACGAAAACGCGCTGAGACAACACTGACCGGACTCACCCTGCGTCCGGTCAACAGGCACCGGACGCGTCCGGTCAGCCAAAGATGGATTTCGGTGCTCTCTGTGCTGGACCGGACTCACCAGAGTCGAGTGTCCGGTCAGTTCATAGTGCGTCCGGTCACACAAGCCAAACATGTGAACAGTAAAACCGGAGCGTCCGGTCAAGTCAGAAAAGCGCTGCGCGATATTCAACCACCGGACGCGTCCGGTCACCCCGACAGCACCCTATTCGTCCACCGATTCAACTCGATCTTACCCAAACAAATCCTCTAGGGATCAAACATGGTGAGAGGAGTCACAAAAGTATAGTGAGCTATCTCTAAGAGATCATGGCTCGAACCTATCTCTAAATCGATGGATCGAAGAATTTCGGGGGAAGGGAGAAAACTTGGCCCGAAACAAAAATCGATCGATCTCCTAGACCGTGAGGTTAGAGATTATTCCTTCGGTGGAAGAAGTGCCTCACGATCTAGAACAACTTGGTTCAAGTGGATTTGCAAAAGATGAGCCGAGCAAAGAGATCAAGCGACGGGAAGAACGTGGAGAAAAAGGATTCCGCGAAGAACACGAACAAAAACGCGAATCACAACCACGAATCTGCAACCGTAGCGCAAAACACACACGCTACAGCCGTGAGGATACGGCCTCACTTCCTCGGAATCAACAGTACACAGAGGCAAGTCTCTCTGCGGATCTCAGCTAGCTACACAGCAGGGGATTAGGAAACAGGAAACCCTAAGTGTGAAATAGCAAATGACTGAGATAGATGGGAGGAGGGTGTCTCCCGACTACTTATCCTACTACTAGCCTAAGTCTATTTCCTACTCTACCCCTCTCTATTCTAATTACAGAGCGAACCAGCTAAACCCTAGGGTTATTCTGCACCAACTCGGTGGTAGGTGTATCCGACGGCCACGCCCGCACAAACCGAAGCGTTGCCTCGACGCAACCTCCCGATTGCCGCCACGTGCCGCCCTCGCTCTGCACCCCCGGTTTTGTGGCCCAAACCGGGAAACCAGTCTTTTCCAGCCAACCCCCGGTTTTGAGGCCCAAACCGGGAAACCAGCCCACCAGCATCTGAGTTTTGAGGCCAAACTCAGCAAACCCTCAGAGCCCAGGTTTTGAGGCCCAAACCTGGAAACCGTCCTCAGCCCGAGTTTTGTGGCCAAACTCGGAAAACCTCAGCCCGAGTTTTTGTGGCCAAACTCGGAAACCGTCCACGCCCAGGTTTTGAGGCCCAAACCTGGAAACCGTCCATCCGATGGTTTTTCTCTGGCTCTACCACCAAACCGACGTCGTAGATGGGATGCACCTCCCGTGCATCCCGTCCACCGACACGTGTCCCCGAGTCCACGACTCAGGCAACACATGACCACACTTCTTCACTTGTCGTCGTCACAGGCTGCCAGCCACCATAGCTGATCCTCGGGCCTCTGGTCCCTCAGTCCAAGCCTCACGTCCGCCCTTCGCCACTCTCGGTCCATCGGCACGGCACGTCTCTACTTGACCTTCACCTCGCCTTCGATCACTGCATCCGTGCTCGACAGCTGCACAACACAAGCCAAAGAACATGCGCATCATCCCAGTTGACAATCACTCATCACTCAGAGACCCGGCATACACCCCATGTATCCGCAAAGCATGAACATATTGACCTACACAAAATAAACAAGTTTATTCCAAAATAAACTATTTGAACTACAACCCTGCTGGAAAAGGGTGACATGCTCATTTTCATATTTTTTCCAGTTCTATTCCACATTTCATATTTATCAAAGAAGTTCCATGAACAGAAACATTATATTCTATTCTACATGAATTTCTAAAAAAAACACAAAAAACCACATTTGTACAGCAACTTCATATTTTTCCATATACAACTTATGCTTAACATTTTTCCTAGCTAGAACATCACACACAGAGGCTGCACAAAATTTCCCATATTTTATTTTTACATATAAAACACCTTAACACTTATTCCAAGAAAACAGCCAAAAAGACTTTAAGCCCTAACATACATTTTTTCTACATAAACAGTACCTCATACATTTTTCACAGGTACATAACATGATATGAAATTTACACAAAATTTTTCCATGAATTTACTCGACCAGAAAAACATATAAATTCATTTATCTCAACAAAAGCACATAAACTGGATTAAATAAAATAGTAATATAAACTTTCACAAAAAATACTTTCATATTTTTCCATGATAGATCTACTCATGAACAAACTATCAAAACTGAAAACACCTCATTTGGACCTTTAAAAAACGCGCTACACAAAAAACAAGTTTTCCTGGAAAATAAAACCAAAAAGGAAAATCATTTAAACTTTCCCGGCCAGGCCTGCGTGGACTCGGTCTATAGACCGTGGTGGCTGACGCCTGGGACCCGCTGGTCAACGGGGCCCAGCAGTCAGTGAGAGAAAGCAGGGGAGGGGGTTTGGCCGCTCGGTGCTCGCCGTCGGCGAGGTCGCCGGCGGTGAGGTGGTGCTCGGCGTGTTCCCCTCGACGAGGCGGACCGAGTGGTGGTGATGGTTGGGCTAGCGCATGGCCATAGCTCACCCGGCGGCGAGCGATGGCAGATGGCGACGGCGGTGACGCACGGCTACGCCGTTTTCGACGGTCGCCGGACAAATCGAAGGAAAGGGGAGAACCAGTGAACCCTACGAGAGGTATTAGGTGGGTTGGTTTGGCTCGGATGGCTCTACAGGAGCCCAGCCACGTGTGCGGGCCACAGCGGCGCTAATGGCGCTCGGCTGGGTAAGGAGAGAGAGGGGGGACGGTAGCGTTAAGGCGGAGGGGTGTTCTCACCTTGCCTTGGTGTGACGAACCTCGACGGTGAAGATGGGAGGTGGCGGAGCCTTGGTTGGTGCGGAACGGCGGCTGGTGCTCTCCGGTGTCGGTGGCGACCGAAAGGGGGGAACGGTGGTGCGGACGCGGTGGAGCTCGGCCGGTGGTTCCTTCGCGCGCACCGTGTGTGCGGGGCGAAGGCGGAGCTTGGTGCGAGGTGGATTGGATGGTGGAGCTCGGGCGTGGCCGGAACGGAGAGGGGAAAATGGTGGTGAACGGCGGCGAGCGGGGAGTGGACTCGCTCGTGTTCGCTTGCGGAAGAGAGGGAAGAACTGGGGTGCGGCTCGTGCGATTGGAGAGTGAGAGGGAGAGGGGTGCGGTGCGCGGGGTCTTTGCCCTCGGGCCCGATCGGCGGCGATGCGAGTTCATTGCGGGGGCCACGGCCGACGCGACGTCGCGGCAGAGCGGCGTGAGCGGCGAGGCGGAACGGGAGTGGGCGAGGCGGATAGTTGGCGTGATCCGGTGGAGAAGATCCGCGCGGATTGGGCGGAGCGGATGCGCGGCAGAAACCGACGGCCACGCGGCGCTCCGGCCGGCGTACGGCGCGGCCGCCGCGTCTCGCGGGCGCGCGTGCGCGGTGCGGGAGGCGCGGTCATGGCGCGGGCCGGCGCGACGCTGGCGGGCCGAAAGGCCAACTGGGCCGAAAGTGGGGCGCGGGAGAAAATGTGTTTCCTTTTTCTTTTTCCGAAAACTTTTCAAACTTTGACCATTCAAAACAGTTTCAAAAACTTCAAACTAGGCTTTGACCTAAAAATAAAAGTTGCTCAAAATAATTTTCTCTACAACTTTCATATAAGACACTTTTGCTGAAAAGCATTTTCTCAATCCCCACAGAAATAAAGTTGATTTTTGAGCTATAAATCATTTTGTTCTCACATTTGTATTTGTCAAACCATTTTGAACTAGGTCAAGGTGTCAATATAAAAAGTATTAGATTCATTATTCTCTACTTTATAAACTTATTTGCCAAGTCAGAAATCCACTTAAACCATTAAGTCCAATAGAAATCAATAATCCAAACAAATAAACCAAGGACAAAAAGCACTTTCATGCACATGAAATGATGCAATGCATTGCTCATGCATTTTAGTAGCTAAATGTAGTTCCTAATGCAGTGCTTGACACTGGAGTGTCACAGCGGGCGGGTCGGCGACGGGCTCGGTTGACGATGAGTGAAGGCGGCGACGTTGATGTAGTCGGTGATCCTCTTGTTGGCTCGGTCGATGGCTTCGACCAGGTCATCACGACGAATGGATCTTGGCGCGCGGGGCGCTGGCACGATGACGCGGTGAGTGGATGGCGAGGCGTCCGGCGCAGGAAGCTGCGCGGGTTCCATGATCTTCCAGAGCGAAGACAACGTCGCCGATGGTCCAGATGATAGATCTGATCTGGAAGGAGACGCCGGGCTCGGGAGGATCATGGAGTCGAGGAAGATGACCACTTGGCAGATCATGATGTCGTAGCACACACCCCCTACCTGGCGCGCCAACTGTCGACGAAATATGGTCGATAGTCTACCGAGGGGTATACCCAAGGTAGTAGATTGAGCGGCGGAGGCGTGCGGGACGTCTGCAAAGCGTAAACACAGGGACGAGAGACGGCGATTTAGATAGGTTTAGGCCGGGAAGTCGCCGTAATGCCCTACGTCCTGTGTTTCTGGTGGCTAGTTTGTATTACGAGGTCAGGTGATCAGATGTGTTTTGAGGGAATCCCTGCTCGCCTTATATAGCCGGGGAGCAGGGTTACAACTTGCCGACTCCTAACAGATTATAATCGGTTCCTTTTTGCAAGGAATCCGGGTCTATCTATTCGGATCTTCCTTGTCGAGCAAGTCATCAGGAGAGTCCTTGGCGGCCACGACGGCCTGGTCGCGGGCTGCAAGGCCTTCTGGTTGGGCCGTATTCTGTAGGAGAGCCCAAGTCGTGCCATGGGGGTATACGGGTGTAATATCCCCACACTGGGCAGGGTCTCGAGGTGCCCCGCCTCGTGGAGTCCTCTGGTGTCCTCTGGAGTCTTCTGGAGACTTCCTGACTTGGCGGTGGAGTAATCTACGTTGGGTTCCATCTTGGGGAAGCAATGTAGTCCCTGTTTTCCTGTTTAATCCCTAGAAAATATAGAATCACCAAAACTCGTGGAATTTGTCAGTTTAAACCTCCTATTTCTAAGTTGGCAATTCTTTGTGGCATTTATTCAAGTATTGTTGACCTGTAAATAATGATAGTTAATAGATGTCAACAACGGTCGATCCTCAGACCAGCGGTCCATCAGTCCAAGCCTCACGTCCGCCCTTCACCGCTCTGGGTCCATCGGCACGGCACGTCTCTACTTGACCTTCACCTTGCCCTTGATCACCGTATCCGAGCTCAACACCTGCACAACACAAGCCAAAGAACATGCGCATCATACCAGTTGACAATCAATCATCATCTCAAGATCCGACATACACCCATGTATCCACACTCTTCTATGTTGGTGTTCCTAAACTCGGTCCCGTTGTCGCTTCTCACTCTCTTGATCTTGAGCTCAAACTCATTTTGAGCCCTTCTCGCAAACTTCTTGAAGATGCCCTGGGTCTCACTTTTATCTACTAAAAAGAACACCCAAGTGAAACGAGAATAGTCATCAACAAAATCAAAATTGTATTTGTTACCATCGATGCTTTGGTAAGCAACAGGTCTGATGAGGTCCATATGTAGTAGCTCCAATGGTCTTGTGGTTGACACAATGTTCTTCATTGGATGCTTAGCTCCAACTTGCTTTCTGGCTTGGCACGCACTGCAAATTATATCTTTCTCAAAGAGACATTCGTTAGTCCAAGGATGTGCCCTTCTCTTTGAAGTTGGGCCAAGTTCCTCATCCAACATGAGCTAGTCGGCGATGCCAAAGCCATCCCATGCTAGATTTTGCCATTAGGCATATTTTAGGTTCCACTTTATTAGTTGAGAAGTCAACTAGATAAAGCTTTCCCTTCAACACACCTTTAAATGCAATAGAGGAAACCCTTCTTCTAGAGACGGTCACACCCTTATCCATAAAGAGACAATCGTAACCCATTTCACAAAGTTGAGAAACGGGTAACAAGTTGTAACTCAACGAATGCACAAGTAATACATTGAGATAGATTATCGGTTGAGATAGCAATTTTACCCAAGTCGAGTACTTCTCCTTTTCCATTGTCACCAAACACAATGTTTGTTGCATGAATCATGGCTTGGTTGAAAAGAAGTGAACATCTCCTTTGCACCGGTCATATGATTGGTGCATCCACTATCCAACACCCAACTTGATCCACGGGAGGCATATTCCTACAAAACAAGTTATGTTCTTGATTTGGGTACCCAAGTGAGATTGGGTCCTAGGGGTTAGTCACATAAACTTTGGGCACCCAAACATTTCTCATGATCTCTCTCTTCTTGAGTGCACCAACATACTTAACGACAATCTTGTTGTTCTTGCCCCAACAACACAAGTAATCACATGTATAGCTTCATGATATGGGCTTTTGTTGCTTGGGGACCTCCACTTGCTTCTCCTTGTTGATCTTGTCATTTGCAAGTGTAGCCTTTGGATTGGCAACCTTGTTTGCCTTGTTCATGAGGTCAAAGAGAGGAAACACCTTTGTTAAAGTTAACAAAGGGTACCCTGTTGACCATCTTCCTTCCATTGGCTTTTCCATCATACCTATTATAGCCAATGCCATCCTTGATGGATGGATGTCTTGCGGTCTGAGAATGTCTTTTAGGTTGTTGCACCTTACACTTGCTACCATTCCTCAAGATCATGTTCAACCTTTGGATTTCCTTGTCTTTCTTCTCTAGCTCAACAAGGTTAGTGATGCACAAGCATTTAAATCAACTTTATAACATCTTTTGCAACCATTACTAGTTGAAGCACTAGAGCTATCAGAATCCTTAGGAGTGGTTGAAGAAGTGCTACTCCAAAGAGTATTGTAGCTTAGTTCAAGAGTTTTGTTTTATCTTGTAAGCTTGTGAGGCTTTCTTGAACCAAGCTAACCTTATTCTTTAGGCTAGCAATTGAGTCATTGCTCGCTGGAACACTCCTTAGCCAACTTCTTGTTAGTCATTGGCTAAAGATAGTTCCACGATCAATTTCTCAACCTTCAACCTCTCATCAGCAAGAGAGGTTTCTAATGCAAGGTTCTTTTTCTCTTTCTTGAGTGATCAAGTCCCCTTGCATGGCAAGAGTCTCATTTCGACTCTCTAACCTAGTTAGCAATTTTATTATTTTAGGTCCACCTTTCTTCCCAAATTTTCTTATCATCATCGAGCAATTGGAGGAGGTAGATGATACCTTCTCATCCTTAGCCATGAAGCAAGAATGAGTAAGTCATCCTCATCGTCGGAGAGATCCTCGAACAAGCGTGATGAAGTAGTCGATGTAGCTATGTTCGAGGAGAGACTTGGAGAAGAGGCCTTGTGAATAGCAATGTTGGCCGCTCCCTTTTCCTTCTCCTTCTTCTTGCTCTTCTCGTCATCACTAGAGTCATCATCCGAGAACCACTCTTCACCACGTGAGCTTCACCTCTTCTTCTTCCTTGCTTCTTGTCATCATACTTGTTGTACTTGTTCTTGTTCTTCTTTTGTGGACAATCGGCTATGAAGTGATCATCCACCCCACACTCATAGCAGTTTCTCTTCTTGGACATTTTGAAGTAGCCACTCTTGCCCCTCTTGTGCACACTCTTCTTCTCATGAATCTTCTAAAGTTCTTGGAGTGCAATCTCATCATCGGAATCATCACTTCCTTCACTTGATGAGTCATTTTGAGCTTTACTTGTTTCTTCTTGTTGGCTTCGAACGCCACTACCTTATTGTTGCTTGTCTCTTGATCTTCTATAGCTTCATCATCCAAGACTTCATGATGCTTTATTTTGGCAAGCATCTCATGAGGTCCCATAGTCTCATAGTTTGGTCTTTCCATGATGATTGATGCAAGAGTCTTGTTCTTCTTTCTATAAGCTCTTAATAACTTTCTTGCAGCTGAGTTGTCATCCCATTTTTTATCTCCAAGAGCTCTAATCTTGTTGATCAAGGTCATGTATCTATCAAACATTTGTTGAGTGGTTTCGCCACTCTTGATTGTGAAGTTCTCGATCTTTCCTTGGAGAAGCTCAATGTTGCATTTCCTCACACTTGCATCACCCTCATATGATATCTTGAGAGTGTCCCAGATTTTCTTTGCAACTTCCATTCCATGGACCTTGGTACTCTCCTTAGGCCTGAGGCATGATAGAATCAAGGATGCAGCTTGAGCATTTTTGTTGAAATTCTACTGCATCTAGCTCAGTGTACTCCTCTCCTTCAATGTGACTCAGTCCATTCTCGACTATCTCCCAAGCTCTTGCGGCAATAAGATGTAGCTTCATCTTGTGTGCCCAATCGTTGTAGTAGATTCCATCAAAGAGGGAGGTTTTGCCTAGATTGACGCTAGGCAATTGAAGAACCTTGCCCATTTGGCTATAGTCAAATGATATGCTTGAGAATTCTTTTTCTTTCTTGTTTCCCTCTTCATCACCTTTTGCCTTTTTATCTTTTGGCACTGGAGGAACTTCTCCACTACTGATGATTCACCTTTACTGCTCAAAGCTTGCTTCAAGCTTTCAATCTCTTCCTTCTCTTATTCATTTGATCTTCAATTGCTTTGCTTGCTCTTCTAACAGCTTATCTGCAACTTGCTTGACAACGCTATCAACATCCACCTTACTTAAGGTCGACATGATTTTCCCTTTACACGGTGAAGCGCTAACACAAAGGGTTAGGCTCCGATACCAATTGAAAGGATCTAATCAGCCAAGAGGGGGTGAATAGGTGATTTTCTACAATCTGAAACTTCAAAGACTAAAACTTATAGTTAGATAACAGCCGTACTATCGGTTTTGTTTGGGGTAGGTACTACTGGGTGTGAAACACCGATACTACCGGACGCAAACAAACGGCACTACAGGGAACCTAAAAGCAACTACAAATCCAATGTAAGAAGATGCAATGTCAGACCTAGTAGATACCCCACATCCCTAAGTGTTGTTGACGAAGATAGAAGCCTTCCAAAGCTTGGTTTTCCTTCTTGACGTGTAGATCGGTCCTCTCCAACCTAAGAATGAGGTAGGCATAGGATGAGCACGAAGAACATAAGCACAAGTATAGTATGCAAAGTAGAGATAACAACAAGCACGCGGGACACAAAGATTTATCCCGAGGTTTGGCCAAACCACTAAGGAGTGCCTACGTCCTCGTTGTTGAGGTGACACCAAGGTCGGAGTCTTTTCACCTCCTTGCCCCACTCAAGCCACCCATAAAGGTTAGCTGAGTTTCTCTACTAAGAACCCACAGGTAAATACAAATGCTTCGGGGAGCCCTCACATTAAGAAGTGAATCAACACGGGCAACCATGAAGAACACCTAACCAAAAGCTAGGGTCCAAGAACCCAAGAGTAATAAACACAAACCAAGCCGGCAAGATGTGGGAACCAAGTGCTCAAGTCGTAGATCGAAGCTTCCCACTCTCTAATCTCACTTCACTAGCTCAAATCTTGCAAAGGAATGAATCTTGGAGCAAAGGGAGAGAGAGAGGGGTGAGTCAATGCCTGGGAGCTCTTTTGTCAGCTGTTAGGTCACAATGAATGAAGTGAAGTGAGTGGCTAACGGTTAGAAGTCGAGTGGGTGGCTTTTATAGTCACCCTATCCCATGGCTTGTCGGTAGTACCGACCACCCATGGTCGGTAGTACCGACCAGCTAAAACCGTTGCACCAGATCTGAGTTGACCTAGATCCAACCACCGACCAAGGGTCGGTACCACCGAGGGTCGGTAGTACCGGCCTTATGGCGGTACTACTGCCAGGCCAAAATGGCCACGAACAGAGAGCTCCGTAGAAAGTCACTCAGGCGCTCGGTATTTACCGACCGGGGTTGGTACTACCGAGCCCGGTAGTACCGACTTTTATAGCGGTACTACCGCCAAGTCATTTGGCGCACGAATAGAGAGGTCCACAAATCGACCTCGGGCGCTCGGCACTATCGACCGGGGTCGGTACTACCGCCAGTCATTTGGCGCAGGAATAGAGAGGTCCGCAAATCGACCTCGGAGGCTCGGTACCTACCGACCGGGGTCGGTACTACCGAGCCCAGTAGTACCGACAATTATGGCGGTACTACCGCCAAGTCAAAAACGAGCCTACACAGAGAGGGTGTTAGAATGGTCTGGATGGTCGGTACTACCGGGTTCTATGGCAGTACTACCGATAGTTCAAAATGAACTCCATCCAGAGAGCATTGCGCGCTGCCTCCCTGGTCGGTACCACCGACCCCCATGGTCGGTACTACCAACTGCACAGAAAAACATCTCTGTGTGCATGATCATGTGGTGTCTCTCAAGCGCACTCTTGTTAGTCGACATGAGCACTTTTCTCCACATCTAGCTAGCCTATTTTGTGTCCCTCTTGATAGTCCGGCTTACCTATTACTCAAGTTCAAAATTAAACTATCAATCCACCACTTGAGCTAGGCATCTTTTGTCCAACTATACTTAACGTGCTTTGATCACGAATTTCAACATTTCAAATCTTTCTAAGGACTAACACCTGCATAATGCCTTTATAAATCTGTTAGTCCCTAATTTGATTGTCATTAATTAACCAAAACCCACATAGGGGACGAATGCACTTACAGGGGGCATCAGCACGTCCGATGCCGGGCATCGGAGCGTTCGATGCCCCTTCAACTGTACTGTTTCGTGCAACTCGTGGATGGTTTGTTGGGGGAGTATTTATACTCCTCCTCCACCTCTATTTGAGTGTTCTTACCCATTTGATCAGCTGAGATACACCTTGAGTGAGCAAGGAAGAGAAAGAGCCCTAGTGAGGTTGAGAGATTTGCTAATTGTGAGAATTAGTGACCTCATTAGTGAGATTGAGTAGCAAGTGTGCATCCATCCATCTCTTCGCCTTGGCTTGGTCAAGTGAGAGTTCTAGCTTGTTACTCTTGGTGATCGGCATCACCTAGACGGCTTGGTGGCGATCGTGGAGCTTGGTGATCATCTGGAGGCTTTGTGGATGACCCAAGTCGAGTTGTGACCCGAGCGATTCACTGGGCCATAGTGGCGAAGAATCAGCTCGTAGTGAGCACTTGATCCTTGCGCGGATCAAGGGGGAGCGATACCCTTGTGCGGGTGCTCCAACGAGGACTAGAGGGTGTGCCAACACCTCGATACTCGGGAAAAAGATCGCGGAGTCATTTCTACTCTTTTTACATACGCATTTACATTGAGCAATTCAATTCACAATTTACTTGTTGTATTTCATATTTGAATTGTCATGCTAGAGTAGGAATGGAATAGGGATAGTCTATTGTGCGGTAGAGTTTAGAGAAACACACTTGTAGGCACAAAGGGGTTAATTGGGCTTGTTAGGATTTAATTATTACAAAAAGTTTTAGAAAAGCCCAATTCACCCCCCTCTTAGGCATCTTGATCCTTTCAATTGGTATCGGTGTTGTGCTCTCGATTTAGGCTTAACCGCCTAGAGTTAAGATGTCCGGAGGTGATGGACCACTGTAACACCTCTGGTGTTTAAGCATGTAATTAACTT
Source organism: Coix lacryma-jobi var. lacryma-jobi (assembly GCA_009763385.1). Taxonomy (NCBI): domain Eukaryota; kingdom Viridiplantae; phylum Streptophyta; class Magnoliopsida; order Poales; family Poaceae; genus Coix; species Coix lacryma-jobi. Next base: position 87,927,904 of record CM019824.1, on the reverse strand, counting down.
GACATATCATCATTAGCATCATTAATCATCTTGATCATGAATTCATGTGTATGCATTTGCTTAGTGTATCATTTTATGTGATGTACCTCTATTGCAAAAACCCTTATTAGCCCACTTCTTCCTATAGGGGCAAAATGGTAATTTCACCTCTGTGCCTAGTTCTATGTAATTCTTGTTCAAATTTAGTGCCCTGATGTTTGTTGCTTTGATCAAAGTTCAAAAAATCAGATTTGATTTGATTTTTCCTTTTGCAAACCTAAAATCCCAAATCCGATGGATTTATTCCCTTTCTGATAACTTTTTCAAAATTCAAAATTTTGAGTTGGTTCAAAAAGCAAAGTTGTGAATCTGACCTAGAGGAACAACTTTGGTATTTACAGATTTCCATGTTTCTATATAAAATTTGAAGTAATTTCAAATTCATTCAAATTCCAGTTTTTCCTCTTTCAGTTTTAAAAATTTATTCAAAAACTATTGAGTTTCGGAAAAAGTGTATATTAGCAAAGTTGTAGGTTTTGACACATGGGACAACTTTCATGTATAAAGATTTTCAAGTTTCAGTTTGAAATCCAGAGTAATTTTGATTTGAATCAGGTTTGAAAAAGTGTCCCCTTTTCTGTTTTGGATATAGTTCAAAAACTATTTGGAATTTGAAAATTCATATTGACAAAGTTGTAGATCTCATTTTCTGAACAACTTTGGTGTTTTGAGTTTTTGTCGCACAGTTCAATTTTGAGAGTATTTGCAAAATACAGAGATCAGCCAAAAGTCAAACCCTAAGGCCTAGCACTGTTCGTCCCCTACCTCTAGCGGCACAGTGCAGAGGGGGCCCGCGGCCGTGGCCGAGCCTCCGGCGCTGCGCTGCCGCGTGCCTGGCTGCTCCCCACGCGCCACCAACCTGCCGCCGCTGTCTCCCTGTTCCCTCCGCGCCCGCACGCGAGCGCTGACCCTCGCTCTCGGCCCCTACAGTGTCCAGCGCGCCGCCGCCGCGTGGCCATTGCCGGCCGAGCTTGCGCCCGAGCCCCGGCTGCACGCCAGCTTATCCGCCAGAGCGCAATCGAGTGCGCACGCCCCCGCAAACCTTACCGCGCAACCCCGAGGTCTCTACCGGCCCCTGGCCGTGCCTATAAAAGCCCCGCCGGAGCCCGACCTCTCTCCCTCACCTCCGCCACCGTGGCCAGCCCACTCCAGCCACTCCGCCTCTCCACCAGCTAGCCCGAAAGCTCCGCCTTGAGCTCGTGAAGCTTTTCCACCTCCCAATTTCACCTTCCCCGCCTCCGTTTGCCCGGCGTAACCCCATCTTCTCAATCTCCGATGGAACGCCGGTGAATCGGGTTCGTCAAATACTTCCCTCCGGTCACGGATACCTTCTCCCGACCCCTGTGTCGTGTTCCTCAGTTCCGTGCGACTCTGACCCGGCCCTTGCGGTCTCGGTGTTGAGCAGGACCGCCGGATCGCCGGAGCGCCGCCGCGGTCGTCTTCTCCCTCGAGCACGTGTCGAGCCTCACCCTCGAGAACGAGTCGAGCCTCACCCTCGAGAACGAGTCGAGCCTCACCCTCGAGCCCTGCCTCCGAACCGTGGTAAGCATCCGAAGCCTCCGGCCTCTGCTTCCACTCCGCTTCGCCCGAGCCTCCAAGTCACGCCTCGGGCGGAGGCTTGTTTTTCCGCTTCGCCCGAGCCCAAGCCTCGGCGACGCATGCTCTCCGCTTCGCCCGAGTCAGGCCTCGGACGGAGGCTTACTTCTCCGTCTCGCCCGAGCCTCCGGGCCAGGCCTCGGACGAAGCTGTCGCTTCCGTCTCAACCGAGCCGTCTCGACCGAGCCCCGCGCGATTCGCCCGAGCCCCGCGATTCGCCGAGGCCGGCCTAGAAGGAGCACAGGTGCTCTTCTCTTTTTCTGAGAGATGTGAATAGTGTTCTGTTTTCTCTTTTTTGTATGATTTTTTTGTGTGCATCCAGAAATTCTGAATTTTTGTGGTAGACTCTTTATGCTCTGGAGTATTTTATAAAAATATGAAACTTGAGTTTTGTGTGCAAAAATTTGAAAATGTAAAATTCCCCTTTTAATTGAAAAATGAAGGTTTGGTGTTTTTGGAGAGTGATTTATAACTCAAAAAAACATGAGACAAATTTTTGTGAGCTTATGCCATGTTTAGTCTCTGTTTAGTCTCTGGTAAAATTTTGGAGTCTTTGGAACAAGTTGATTTTTGAGCATTTATTTAATTCTTGAATAGTGCCTTTGTTAATTAAATGTCTAGAATTATTTGAACACCTTAATGACCTCCAAAAATTATGAAATTTGTTTTGCCATCTATCTACACGATAATGAACTTATGTGATTAATTGGTAATTTTTGGAGCAACACTACATAAAATGACCTTTTAAATAAATTAAGAAAATAGAAAAGATGGATTAGGGTTGGTAATAAGTGTTTGACGATGTGATCTTTGGATTGATTGATGTTCATAGACCCCTACCCTTTGGCCTATGATGTTTGTGATGCTATGTTTGGTTGATGCTTAGGATAATTATAATAAGGGCTAGTTTAATCAATATTGCTTAAGGAAGAAATGGTTACCTTTTATGCTCAACCTAGATTTCAATCATGCTTTGTTTAAAAGTAATCTAGAATCAGTGGAATTGTCTTGCACCATAAGTTCATATCATCATTCTCATGAGCATTCATCATTGCATCCGTATAGTTGACGAAGAAGGACCTGAAGTCGAGGTAGCCACCGAAGGATCTGTCCCCGAGGCAACCCCGAGCTCCGGCACCTACACCACCAACCCCGAGTCTGCTCTTTTGCCATCCAAGGCAAGCCCCGGTGCATTTACCCTTCCTTGAATTTATAAAGTGATTTCCTTAAATGCTTTTGAGTTAAATTATTGCATTAGGTTATAGGAATTGAGTGATATCCTAACTGATGCATTATCCACCTGACCACGGATACACCCGAAGCCTGCTTTTCAAAAGTATTTGAAAAATGCTTAGCAATGCTTATTGAATTAGACTTTGCAATAAAAATGCCAATTTCAAAAGTGTGATCACTGAAAGAAACTTTATGGGAATTTCTGGTTTACTCCCACTATTGGCTAAGTATCTGATCCGTACTTAGTCAATAGGAAGGAGAGGTTGTCCTTGCGTACGGTGCCGTCATGTTGTAGTCCAGGACTCAACAGTTGACACCGACCGGGACAGGGTTGAAAAAACCGACAGGACCTGTACTCTTGGGTTAGAGTCCCGAGGTGCTTGTCGCTGGCGGAAAAATGTAGGGACCATCTGTATGGGGGCTGGTCAAGACTTGTAACTATTCACATACTACGGAAAGCTCTGGCTCCGAAAATCCATTATTGGACCGACAACCGCGCACTGGGAGTGGAGAGATGGCGGAAGTAGCATGTACCCACGTGGGTTAGAGTCCCGGATTGGAGTGGTGTACTGTACTCTCCGGGTGGGCGTAGGACCGGGCCCAATCTTGGAGGAATCGTGGAAGACGAGTTGGCATATGCAAGCTTGGGTGCTACATTGCAGTGTGGATAGGGATCCTCAGCTGAGTATTATTTATCCGGATTAACGTTGCTCCTCGGTTATGGAGACTTGGTCCACTGACTGCCAACGGAGAGTGGTTCTCAACCAGGAATGTTTTGAAATGTAAAATGAATCATGAATGATGAAGAATTGAGGAATACTGAATCTTTCAAAAATAAAATAAGGTTTACAAAAATGCTTTTCTGCAAAATACTTGAACTTGCTTAAAGCTTTACCTTGACTACCCTAAGCCTCTCATACCTGAGTCTTCTCCCTTTTTCTTTAGTCGGGTAAGTCTTGTTGAGTACCTTTGTACTCAGGGTTTTTTTACCCATGTTGCAGGTATGGCAGATTCCTCAGTATGCCTTGGACCCTGCTGTGTGACTGTTGTTCAGGAAGAGGCCGATGAGGCCGATGAGTGATTATTCACCCTCGGTTGGGTGGGTGAAGTACCTTTACCCTTCAGTTGTTGTCATATGCTACTCTGCCAACTCTATCTATTTGAACTATGGTCTGTAATAACTTCACTTTAATTTTATGTCGAACCCTGGTTTGTAAAACTATTGTTATCTAAGTCTTCCGCTATTTACTCCGATGTTATTGTCAAAATGTACGAAAGATGTAACTGAATTGTGAGATGATCCTGCGGACATCGGGCACTGATGTAGCCCAGTAGCGGAACCGGTCATAATCTCTTTGCTGTAACGGGTCGACTGTCAGTGGTTGACGGTGATCAGTGGGCCATGGGATTAGGGCCGTTACGTTACAGAGTGGTATCGGAGCATCTCACTATGACGTTGCAATCTTTTTGCGAAAACTTCAAAATGTTTTAACAAAAACTAAACTTGACTATTTTGAGTCCAAATTGCTTCTCTCATCTCATCTTGTCTTTGGCAACTAGTAGCAAGACAACTTGTATAAGCCCTATGTACCTTACCTTAGTAGTTGCATTACCTTGTTCCGTAGGAACGATTCATGCATCATGTCACATTCACTTAAGTTTATAAAAGAGTTCGTTGGGTTAGTGTGCCTATACCTTTTCTTGCTAGCCTTTCTCATCTATAACCTCTTGTCCAGATATGGCCATTATCAAGCGGACTGCCCTCAAGTCGACTGGACCGAACGGTGTGCCGCGTCACCAGCTGGCGCCACGCACCGAGAAGAGACTGGAGAATCCTCCAATAGTCGTCGCTTTCCCCGCCGCACCCGCAAGCAGCTGAAGGAGGAATCAAGAATCTGAAGGCTGAAATGGAGAACATGGAGCATGACTTCTACCTTTCCCGCCTGGAGTTCTACGAGGCACGAGCCGAGTCTCGAGGAAGCTAATCGGAATGTGGTTCGCGCTATCCAGCAGCGTGATGCAACATGGATCCGAGAGGATGTCACCAGAGCCCAGCTCCATGGACTGCAGCAATACACCGCCCAGATCGAGCAGTTCAATGTAGAGGATAGCTCATGAGGAGTACACCAGCTGCACGACCAGCTTCACCCCGTGATCCACCAGTGTTGAGGACCCGAAGACGGAGTCGTGGAGGAACCTGAAGTGGAACACGAGCCCAATCAGAGTGAGGAAGTGGAACCTGCTGAAGATGTCCACGTGAAGATGAAGATGAGGAGGAAGAGCCTGAGCTTATCATCGAGGATGATGATGATGACGAAGAGTTGATCTTCATCGATGATGACTAGACTCCTTGTGTCTGTACCATCTGCTTACCTAAAACCTTAGACTAGGTTTGGGGGCGTTAGTCTGTCTGTTGCCAAGTCTGGCATGTATCTTTCTTTTCATACCTTTTCCCTTATCAGTCTGTTGTCATCTTTATCAAGTCAGCTATCTTGTATCAATGAAGCTATCAATCGGTCGTTTCAGAACCTTTGTCCATATATGCTGAGTTCCCTGATGTCTTTCAGAAGATTTACCTGGTCTGCCTCCTGACCGTGATGTTGAGTTCGCTATAGAGCTAAAGCCCGGGACTGCTCCTATATCCCGTAGAGCTTATCGAATGCCTCCCAGAGAGTTGGCAGAGCTGAAGATCCAATTGCAAGAGCTATTGGATAAGGGTCTCATTCGCCCAAGTTCATCTCCTTGGGCTGTCCTGCTATCTTTGTGAAGAAGAAGGACAAAAGCCTTCGTCTGTGCGTTGACTATCGCCCGCTCAACGAGGTCACCATCAAAAATAAATATCCCTTGCCTCGCATTGATCTTCTGTTTGACCAGTTATCTGGAGCCAGAGTGTTTTCCAAGATCGACCTCAGATCTGGCTATCACCAAATAAAAATTCGTCCGAAGATATTCCCAAAACAGCTTTCACCACCAGATACGGTCCTATATGAGTACTTGGTCATGTCTTTTGGCTTGACAATGCCCCCGCTCATTCATGTATCTCATGAACTCCTTGGGTCTGTGTTCATGCCAGAGCTCGATAAATTTGTAGTCGTGTTCATTGACGACATCCTTGTTTATTCAAGAACTCCTGAAGATCATGCCAAGCATCTTCGTGTCGTTCTCTCTCGTCTCAGAGATCACCAGTTGTATGCCAAGTTCAGTAAATGTGAATTCTGGCTAGATCGAATTCAATTCCTTGGTCATGTCCTGTCCGCTGAAGTGTGTGTCAGTTGACCCTGGAAAAGTGGCAGATATCTTTGATTGGAAGCCACCTACCACTGTCCGCGAAGTTCGCAGCTTCATGGGAATGGCTGGATACTATCGTCGTTTCATCCCAGACTTCTCCAGAGTTGCCAAGCCTATCACAGAATTGTTGAAGAATTCCGTGGATTTTGTTTGGTCAACAGCCTGTGAGCAAGCTTTTCAAGCCTTGAAGAAACTACTAACTACATCACCAGTCCTAGCTCAACCAGACATCAAGAAACCCTTTGATGTATACTGTGATGCATCTGGTACTGGGTAGGCTGTGTTTTGATGCAAGAAGGTCGAGTGATCGCTTATGCCTCACGGCAGCTTAGGCGACATGAGGAGAATTATCCAACCCATGACCTTGAGTTAGCAGCAGTGGTGCATGCTTTGAAGATATGGCGTCATTATCTGTTGGGCAGTACCTGCAATGTGTACACCGATCATAAGAGCCTGAAGTATATCTTCACTCAAGAAGAGTTGAACATGAGGCAGAGAAGATGGCTTGAGTTGATTAAAGATTATGATCTCGAAGTACATTACCATCCTGGTAAGGCAAATGTAGTTGCCGATGCCCTCAGTCGCAAGTCATACTGCAACTGTCTGACGACGAAGCCCTATGATCTTTCCTTGTGTCATGCTCTTGAAAGGATGGGTATGAGATAGTTCCGCAAGGAAGCCTGCACAATGTCAGGATAGAAACATCGGTCAAGGAACAAGTCATCGCTGCACAGAAAGATAACCCTGGAATCAAGCACATCATCGAAAAGGTCCAGACCGGTAAGACTGATTGTTTCAGGATCGATGATGTAGGAGTTGTTTGGTTCAAGAACCGTCTAGTAGTTCCCAAGGTGCCTGAGTTGAGACAGTTGATCCTTGATGAGGCACACCTGTCTAGGTCCATCAAAGCATCACCATCTATGCCTCATGTCAAATGCACCTAAGCCTGGCAAGCAACAGACAATGTCTAAGATTCTAATACACAGAGATTCTCAAGATCAAGATAGACTTACCAAATCACGGTCAAAGCTTTGTTGCTGACTTTTCACGTGGACGAGACACGAACCTCAGAAGGATACTTCACAAGAAAAAAACAGTGCACAGCAGCGTGCGATAGATTGAACAGACCCTCCTTGGAATATCAAGGCAAGAAGTCAAGACCTTCTATGAGTGCAGAGAATAACGCAAGTTTTTATCGGAAAATGGATTTGAGCAACAGTTAGGATTCACATGATTTATCATGTGTGGATCAGACCAGAAAGAAGAGATCCAGAAGGAATGCGAAAGGATCCGGAACTGAAGAATCAAACCAGCTATGAGTAAGCCTCTAAAGAGTCATCTCATTTCACAAAGAGTCAAATCCTAGGTGAACTCGCACCACTCACCTCCCAACAAGACGCACGCTGATTCTCCCCAGCCAGCTCCAAGTGATGGCTATTTTGACAGAACATTATTCCAATCAGAAGTCTGGAGTACCCTTCATGGAATCAACAAATCCAAATCACATCCCTCAGACCCATGATGGTAGCTCAAGTTTGTCCTCCTCATCAACCGCAATCTCAAAGTGTCGATCGCAAATGTTCTATCTATGGGTCAAGATCAGTTACCTCACTAGGTATCAAAACACTCGTTGGCATTACGTACGAGTACACATCATCTCCATCAAACAAGACTGCAGCAGAATCACCAAGCTTACGGTTAGAGACCAAGACGTATCTTGAGTCACATAGTCAAACATCCAGTCATGCCGACCATCGTGGGTGCATAGCATTACTTAGACCTGGTACTCAGTTTGTCGCAAAGTCTCGGAGCGTTCATACTCACTTGGAACAAGCTCTTGCATAGTACGGCATATCATCCACAAACAGATGGACATGAGCGAGTCAACCAAGTGTTAGAGGATATGTTGAGAGCATGTGTGCTCACCTTCGCAGATACTTGGGATGACTGTTTGCCCTGGCAGAGTTCCATAAATAACAGTTATCAAGAAAGCATCAAATGGCACCCTTGAAGCACTGTACGGTCGTCGTTGTCGTACACCCCTCAGTTGGTCTGAGCCCGGAGAAAGAGAGAATCTTTGGAGTGGACCTGGTCAAAGATATGGAAGAGAAAGTCAAGCAGATACAAGAGAACATGAAGATTGCCCAATCCCGACAAAAGAGTTATGCTGACAAGAGACGTCGACCTCTGAAGTTTCAAGTTGGAGATTACGTATACTCAAGGTCTCACCAACCAAAGGAGTCACTCGTTTTGGAGTCAAGGGAAAGTTAGCACCCCGCTACATTGGTCCGTTTGAGATCTTGGAATGTTGTGGCAAGGTAGCTTACAAGCTGAAGTTGCCCGATCATCTCTCTGCTGTCCACAATGTTTTCCATGTCTCCCAACTCAAGAAGTGCCTCCGAGTACCAGAACATGTCGTGGAAGTTGAAGTGTCGAGCTAGAGCCTGATCTATCCTACTCGGAATATCCAGTTCGCGTGTTGGATCACAAAGATCGAGTTACTCGAAGAACTACCACAAGGTGGTACAAAATCCAGTGGAACCAGCACTCTGAAGAAGAAGCTACTTGGGAATCTGAAGACTTCTTGGCAAAGAACTATCCCGACTTTCTCGAATCCCTGTCTATGTAAAGTTTTGCTTTTATCCCTCTTTGTCCTTTCTTAAGACGCAGAATCTCGGGGCGAGATTCTTTAAGGGGGGAAGGCTGTAACACCTCTGGTGTTTAAGCATGTAATTAACTTGACATATCATCATTAGCATCATTAATCATCTTGATCATGAATTCATGTGTATGCATTTGCTTAGTGTATCATTTTATGTGATGTACCTCTATTGCAAAAACCCTATTAGCCCACTTCTTCCTATAGGGGCAAAATGGTAATTTCACCTCTGTGCCTAGTTCTATGTAATTCTTGTTCAAATTTAGTGCCCTGATGTTTGTTGCTTTGATCAAAGTTCAAAAAATCAGATTTGATTTGATTTTTCCTTTTGCAAAACCCTAAAATCCCAAATCCTGGATTTATTCCTTTCTGATAACTTTTTCAAAATTCAAAATTTTGAGTTGGTTCAAAAAGCAAAGTTGTGAATCTGACCTAGAGGAACAACTTTGGTATTTACAGATTTCCATGTTTCTATATAAAATTTGAAGTAATTTCAAATTCATTCAAATTCCAGTTTTTGTCTTTTCAGTTTTAAAAATTTATTCAAAAACTATTGAGTTTCAGAAAAAGTGTATATAGCAAAGTTGTAGGTTTTGACAAATGGGACAACTTTCATGTATAAAGATTTTCAAGTTTCAGTTTGAAATCCAGAGTAATTTTGATTTGAATCAGGTTTGAAAAAGTGTCCTCTTTTCTGTTTTTGGATATAGTTCAAAAAACTATTTGGAATTTGAAAATGTTCATATTGACAAAGTTGTAGATCTCATTTTTCTGAACAGCTTTGGTGTTTTGAGTTTTTGTCGCACAGTTCAATTTTTGAGAGTATTTTGTAAAATACAGAGATCAGCCAAAAGTCAAACCCTAAGGCCTAGCACTGTTCGTCCCTACCTCTAGCCGGCACAGTGCAGAGGGGCCCCGGCCGTGGCCGAGCCTCCGGCGCTGCGCGTGCCGCGTGCCTGGCTGCTCCCCACGCGCCACCAACCTGCCGCCGCTGTCTCCCTGTTCCCTCCGCGCCGCACGCGAGCGCTGACCCTCGCTCTCGGCCCCTACAGTGTCCAGCGCGCCGCCGCCGCGTGGCCATTGCCGGCCGAGCTTGCGCCCGAGCCTCGGCTGCACGCCAGCTTATCCGCCAGAGCGCAATCGAGTGCGCACGCCCCCGCAAACCTTACCCGCGCAACCCCGAGGTCTCTACCGGCCCCTGGCCGTGCCTATAAAAGCCCCGCCGGAGCCCGACCTCTCTCCCTCACCTCCGCCACCGTGGCCAGCCCACTCCAGCCACTCCGCCTCTCCACCAGCTAGCCCGAAAGCTCCGCCTTGAGCTCGTGAAGCTTTTCCACCTCCCAATTCACCTTTCCCGCCTCCGTTTGCCCGGCGTAACCCCATCTTCTCAATCTCCGACGGAACGCCGGTGAACTCGGGTTCGTCAAATACTTCCCCTCCGGTCACGGATACCTTCTCCCGACCCTGTGTCGTGTTCCTCAGTTCCGTGCGACTCTGACCCGGCCCTTGCGGTCTCGGGTGTGAGCAGGACCGCCGGATCGCCGGAGCGCCGCCCGGTCGTCTTCTCCCTCGAGCACGTGTCGAGCCTCACCCTCGAGAACGAGTCGAGCCTCACCCTCGAGAACGAGTCGAGCCTCACCCTCGAGCCCTGCCTCCGAACCGTGGTAAGCATCCGAAGCCTCCGGCCTCTGCTTCCACTCCGCTTCGCCCGAGCCTCCAAGTCACGCCTCGGGCGGAGGCTTGTTTTTCCGCTTCGCCCGAGCCCAAGCCTCGGCGACGCATGCTCTCCGCTTCGCCCGAGTCAGGCCTCGGACGGAGGCTTACTTCTCCGTCTCGCCCGAGCCTCCGGGCCAGGCCTCGGACGAAGCTGTCGCTTCCGTCTCAACCCGAGCCGTCTCGACCGAGCCCCGCGCGATTCGCCCGAGCCCCGCGATTCGCCGAGGAGGCCGGCCTAGAAGGAGCACAGTGCTCTTCTCTTTTTCTGAGAGATGTGAATAGTGTTCTGTTTTCTCTTTTTGTATGATTTTTTTGTGTGCATCCAAAAATTCTGAAATTTTTGTGGTAGACTCTTTATGCTCTGGAGTATTTTATAAAAATATGAAACTTGAGTTTTGTGCAAAAATTGAAAATGTAAAATTCCCCTTTTAATTGAAAAATGAAGGTTTTGGTATTTTGGAGAGTGATTTATAACTCCAAAAATCATGAGACAAATTTTTGTGAGCTTCTTATGCCATGTTTAGTCTCTGGTAAAATTTTGGAGTCTTTGGAACAAGTTGATTTTTGAGCATTTATTTTAATTCTTGAATAGTGCCTTTTGTTAATTAAATGTCTAGAATTATTTGAACACCTTAATGACCTCCAAAAATTATGAAATTTGTTTTTGCCATCTATCTACACGATAATGAACTTATGTGATTAAATTGGTAATTTTTGGAGCAACTACATAAAATGACCTTTTAAATAAATTAAGAAAATAGAAAAGATGGATTAGGGTTGGTAATAAGTGTTTGACGATGTGATCTTTGGATTGATTGATGTTCATAGACCCCTACCCTTTGGCCTATGATGTTTGTGATGCTATGTTTGGTTGATGCTTAGGATAATTATAATAAGGGCTAGTTTAATCAATATTGCTTAAGGAGAAATGGTTACCTTTTATGCTCAACCTAGATTTCAATCATGCTTTGTTTAAAAGTAATCTAGAATCAGTGGAATTGTCTTGCACCATAAGTTCATATCATCATTCTCATGAGCATTCATCATTGCATCTGTATAGTTGACGAAGAAGGACCTGAAGTCGAGGTAGCCACCGAAGGATCTGTCCCCGAGGCAACCCCGAGCTCCGGCACCTACACCACCAACCCCGAGTCTGCTCTTTTTGCCATCCAAGGCAAGCCCCGGTGCATTTAACCCTTCCTTGAATTTATAAAGTGATTTCCTTAAATGCTTTTGAGTTAAATTATTGCATTAGGTTTATAGGAATTGAGTGATATCCTAACTGATGCATTATCCACCTTGACCACGGATACACCCGAAGCCTGCTTTTCAAAAGTATTTGAAAAATGCTTAGCAATGCTTATTGAATTAGACTTTGCAATAAAAATGCCAATTTCAAAAGTGTGATCACTGAAAGAAACTTTATGGGAATTTCTGGTTTACTCCCACTATTGGCTAAGTATCTGATCCGTACTTAGTCAATAGGAAGGAGAGGTTGTCCTTGCGTACGGTGCCGTCATGTTGTAGTCCAGGACTCAACAGTTGACACCGACCGGGACAGGGTTGAAAAATCGACAGGACCTGTACTCTTGGGTTAGAGTCCCGAGGTGCTTGTCGCTGGCGGAAAAATGTAGGGACCATCTGTATGGGGGCCTGCTGGTCAAGACTTGTAACTATTCACATACTACGGAAAGCTCTGGCTCCGAGAAATCCATTATTGGACCGACAACCGCGCACTGGGAGTGGAGAGATGGCGGAAGTAGCATGTACCCACGTGGGTTAGAGTCCCGGATTGGAGTGGTGTACTGTACCGGGTGGCGTAGGACCGGGCCCAATCTTGGAGGAATCGTGGAAGACGAGTTGGCATATGCAAGCTTGGGTGCTACATATGCAGTGTGGATAGGGATCCTCAGCTGAGTATTATTTATCCGGATTAACGTTGCTCCTCGGTTATGGAGACTTGGTCCACTGACTGCCAACGGAGAGTGGTTCTCAACCAGGAATGTTTTGAAATGTAAAATGAATCATGAATGATGAAGAATTGAGGATAGGAATACTTAAAAATAAAAAAAAATAAGTTTACAAAAATGCTTTTCTGCAAAATACTTGAACTTGCTTAAAGCTTTACCTTGACTACCCTAAGCCTCTCATACCTGAGTCTTCTCCCTTTTTCTTTAGTCGGGTAAGTCTTGTTGAGTACCTTTGTACTCAGGGTTTTTTTACCCATGTTGCAGGTATGGCAGATTCCTCAGTATGCCTTGGACCCCTGCTGTGTGACTGTTGTTCAGGAAGAGGCCGATGAGGCCGATGAGTGATTATTCACCCTCGGGCTGGGTGAAGTACCTTTACCCTTCAGTTGTTGTCATATGCTACTCTGCCAACTCTATCTATTTGAACTATGGTCTGTAATAACTTCACTTTAATTTTATGTCGAACCCTGGTTTGTAAAACTATTGTTATCTAAGTCTTCCGCTATTTACTCCGATGTTATTGTCAAAATGTACGAAAGATTGTAACTGAATTGTGAGATGATCCTGCGGACATCGGGCACTGATGTAGCCCAGTAGCGGAACCGGTCATAATCTCTTGGCTGTACGGGTCGACTGTCAGTGGTTGACGGTGATCAGTGGGCCATGGGATTAGGGCCGTTACGTTACAACCACCTCCCATGTTCAAGGGAGACAACTTTCCATATTGGAAAATCCATATGGAGTCGTATCTTGAGGTGGTAGATGTGAAATGCCGCCAAGCCATGATCAACGGTTTCACCAAGCCAAAGGACGCCACTCATCTTACTTGACATGAGGAAAGGGATAAGTGGAATGCAAAGGCCAAAAACATCATCTTTAGAGGCATTTGCAAAGATGTGTTCAATCGCGTCCGGAACCACAAAGACGCCCATGAATTATGGGAGAATATTGGTGCGCTTGACGAGGGAACCAAGAGTGAGCATGGGGAACGATATCATTTTGTCATACAAAAGCTTAATTCCTTTGAAATGCTTGCTCATGAAAATGCTAATGAAATGTACTCATGACTCAATGTTCTTGTAGAGGAATTGAATGGACTTGGACTCACTCAAATATCACCATCCGATGTTGTGAGGAAGATTCTTTGTGTCCTTCCAATTGCCAAGTATGGAACATTGTGACGGTGCTACATCAGTGTGATCTTTCCACGTCTATACCAACACAGGTATTGGGGAAGATCAATGCACATGAGATGTACATGCACATCACTCCAAGTGGTGGCTCTTCTTCGAACAAGAAGAAGGACTTGGCTTTCAAGGCAAGTCAAGAGAAGAAGGGCAAGGCCAAGGCAATTGAAGTCCACCATGAGTGCTCAAGTGATGATGAGCAAGATGACACCAACATCGCACTCATGGTGAGGAGGACCACAAAGATGTTGAAGAAGCTACACAAGATTGGAGTCAATTTCGACTCTAGGAAGAAGAAGTTCTTCACAAGTAGCATGAGAATGCCAATCTCTGAGATGGATTGCTATAATTGTGGTGATCTTGGTCATCTTGCTCACCAATGCACAAGCCCAGAAACAAAACTACAAGAACAAGAACAAGGGCAAGAAGTATGATTCATCTAGCGAAGATGAGAAGAAGAAAGAGAAGCCATATAAGAACAAGGATGGCAAAAAGAAGCAATACCACAAGAAAGGTGGCAAAGCTTACATTGTTGGTGATTGGCTCACCAACATTGATTCCTCCGGTGGATCATCCAATGAAGATAGTGATAATGAGAAGGAGAAGGTGGCCGCTCTAGTCATTGGGACCTCTACACCTCCACCACCACCATCGCCATCATCCTCTACACACCTATGCCTCATGGCAAAGGGTGACCAGAACGTACAAAGTGATGATGACTCTAGTGATGATGATAGTGATGGAGAATTTGAACCACCTTCTTATGATGAGCTTGTTGCTTTGCTTAATGATTACTCCAAGATCATAAGAAAGACTAGAGCTAAAAATGAAAAGCTTAAACTTGACAATGAATCTCTTGTTGCTAAGTTTAACAATGCCACACATGCTAGTGATGAGTTGCAAAATGAACTTGCTAATATGTCATCATCTATCAAGGAGCTCAAGTCTTCTAACAAAGAGCTCAAAGATAAAATGAGAAACTTCATAGGATGCATAGTGAGCTCAACACTAGCTATACTTTGCTCAAAGAACAATATACACAAATTAAAGTTGATCATGATGCTCTTGCTATTACTTATGATTTACTTTCAAATGAGTCGCATGATGCCCCTTGTAAGGAAAATGGACCTCGACCCATTTAACTTTGGATTTTGGTGTTTGATAAACAACATAACCAAATTGGACTAATGTGTTTGCAAGTGTTTGTTTTGTAGTCCAATACGGTGCAAATGTGACTTGGACAAAGGCATTGTGGTGATCCGATGATCAACACCTCAATAAAGACATTAGAAGCTCAGAAGAAGACTCTCAAGATCAAGCAAAGTCCAAGGCACAAGACTGGAACCAAGACGGCGCAAGAAATCGCGAAGAAACAAAGAAAAAGGGACATCGAACGCTGCATCGGACGCTGGCTTCGCAAGCGTCGGGTGCACTGATGGCAAAACCTAGCTCGTGTCAACGCCAGCAGAAGCATCGGACACACCGATGTGGACACATCGGACGCTAAGGTAACACTATGCAAACATGCACAACGTACATCGGACGCTACAGGACACCCTGCGTCCGATGGCTATGCAGAGAGGTTCCAGAGAGGCTCTAAAGACATCGGACGCGTCAGGTGATGAACCATCGAATGCGTCAGGTGATGAATCATCGGACGCTGAGAGTCCGATGTGACTTAGTGCCAGGTCGGCAAATCTAGCCGTTATGTGACATCGGACGCGCATCTGATGCTCCCGACAGGAGCGTCCGATGCTACGCAGAAAAGTCCATCTTTGGTGTCCAACGGCTCTATTTGGTTGGGGCTCCAATGGTACCATACCGCTGATCTTAGGAAAAAACACCAATTTTTCTCCCCTAACTTTTGCGAAATTCCACTTTTCCACTTAAACTTCAAAACCGGACAAAACGTCACCCTCCACTTTTGAAACAGTGCATCTTACATTCCTAGCCCGATTATAAGCGGATTTTGGATCATAGTTTTGTTACAGTGATGGTGGTTTTGCTACAACGACATGGTTGTCTTTTCCTTTTCTATTTATTTCCGCTGGATCTTTGAAAAATCATAGTAAATCATAGAGAAAAATATATAAATGGAAAATCTAATTTTATTGGACTTCACATGAATAGATCTACATAGTAAACATATAATATGGCATACTTTAGGATAAAGTTTTGTTGTAGCTTTAGATCTATGTTTTTTTTTCTCTAATTAAAATAAATTGATAAGTAAGTTATACATGATCCAATAAGTATGAAAATTTTACTATAATTCAAGCATACCATAAAAATTTCACCATAATTAGGCTATAGGAACTGCAACTATTAATTATTCTAATTAACTATAAAAAGCATATTATTGTATGGAATTAATTTGAATAATTCATGGTGTAATTTTTATAGTTCAATTATGGTGAAATTTTTATGGTTTGCTAATTATTGTATGCTTGAACTGTAGTAAAAAAAAATTATACTTATTGGACCAAGTATAACTTAGTTATAAATTAATTTTATTTATAAAAATATAGATCTAGAGTTGCAACAAAAATTTTGTATTAAAGTATACTATATTATACGTTCACTGTATAGATCTACTCATGCGGAGTTTGACAAAATTAGATTTTCTATTTTATATTTTTTTTTGTAATTTACTTTGATTTTTTAAATATTGAAAAAAATAAAAAAGAAAAGACAAAACCACCGTTACTATAAAAACTACCGATACTGTAGCGAAACTATTTTCTAACCACTTATAATCAGACTAGAAAGGTAAGATGTACTCCCTCTGTTCTAAATTATAAGTCATTCCAAGAATCTTGGAGAGTCAAAGTTTTTCAACTTTGACCAAAGTTATGGAGAGAAGCACATAGATTTATGACATCAAATATATATATTATGAAAATATAACTAATGAAGAATCTAATGATACTTAGTTGGTATCATAGATGTTACTATCTTGTTATATAATTGTTGACACAAAATCTCGGTGGGGATGTGTCAAGCACACTCGGGCGCACGGTTCTCAGAGGAGTACAGAGCAGGTCCTGACCTCCTGAACCTTCAACGAGCGGTGGTGCCGATTCTTAGTAATAATCGACTTCGGGCGTGCCAGTCAATTTGACCTGTAATTGACAAGGAGAGGACAAACATCGTTAAATCGTGGAACGTGCCGGTTTGATGCCAGACAGTTCCAAATTGTGCGGCTCTGATATAGCCATTTGCCTTTAGGATATTGACTACAAAGTCAACTCCCATAAGATTGTAAAATTACGAAAGAAGGTATGAAGCATAACGGCTAAGACATATGCAAGATGAATGTTTATAGTAACTAGACAGCCGATAAGCTTAAAAGATATTAAAGATCTATATGCACGTTTAACTGATATGAAATCAACGTATCGACTGAATGCACGAGCCATTCTATTCGCTAACAGTGGGTGTCTCCATGCAGCCATAAAACAATAGATCGACAAAATAACTTAAAACACCAACAGTTGGGTATCTCCATGCAGCCTTGATGATGGTCAAGTTAGATCACGTTCGTGCATAAAGTTAGATCCAGATTCCAGACCACTTAAAAGAACATATTATGAAGAAAGCGTAACCGGATCGGCTATGTCAGCCGAACGGGTCCATGAGGCACACACAGATCTACCCGGCAAAAGCATGACTTGACCAAGATAAACAAACTTAATCTACCATATATCAGTGGGGTTCGGAAATACAGCCGTAATAGATATGTTAGATCAAATCTATTGCTCTTAGATCGAATCACACTTTTACAGGATATCTCGAACGCACAACATGTAACAACCAAGATTGGCAAAAATAACCGATGAGAGGCTTGTATCGGCTATTTTCTCTGTTGTGAGCGTGTGAGCCCGCCGAACAGCCGATACTAAGCATTCATTGAGCGTAGGCTACTTTGTCAATCTTGGCTGGGCGAGATGTTATTTAAAACGTAAATAAATGAATTAAAACACGAAACAACATTGATAACTTAATGAATCTATTAGCTTGCCAAGCTAATAGAGCCGATAAGTAGCCAAGATCGACGACCAAAGCAAGAGATTGACCAGAGTCTAGACAGTCTTACAAAGGATGAGCTTAGACCGATAACTAGCCATGCCATTGCTTAACAAGAGTTTGGTCGATGCCAATGCAGCCTTATTATACGATGACACAAGCCATTGGTGAAACTTACAAGCAAACCGGAGGTCGATCGATGCCGATGCAGCCCTGCCTGATTGAAGGTCTCGCCGAGATCTACGTTACTCCTACTCCTACGGTTTTGGCCGAGGGCCGGTTGTGTTTGATTGATTGATTGTGTGTTACAAAAATCCAGAGGCAATGGCGGACAACCGCAGGAAGCGCCCTGCGGAGGTATCGGAGTCCGTGGATGGTCCTCCGGCGACCCGTCACCGCGTGCTTGGGTAAAGGTTTCCTTCCTTAACACTTTCGTGTGCTTCGAAGCTTTTGTTTACCAAAGGAAAAACCGTAACTTTCTCTGCAGCCCATCTCCTCCGGCGGCCGACCAAGGCCCCAGCCAGCCTCCATTAGGGCATGAATTGGGGCTGGATGATGACGCATGGGCCTTCGTCCGGGGCGTCGCCGACACTCGACGCCTCTTGGAGGAGGAACGTCATCGAGCCGCCCGCCTGGTGGAGGAACAGGAGACCCTTCGCGCTTGTCTCAACAGTGCTCTCGAGCACCTAGAGGCATCCGACGCCAGAGTTGCTGGTACATTTCTCCAAATCTCCCAACTCATTACTTCAATCGCTTTCGTATATCAGCATCAATGAACTCGTCAGTAGTTATTTGTTTGAGTACTTAGCCGATTTGTTGTTTGATTCGATTGAATCGACTATCTTTCTGAATTTTAATCCTTTTCATTCAATTGTAGAACTCCAACAGCAACTCGATTGGCTCCCCGGGCGAGCCACGGCGATTGCTGATTTTGTGAACGCACGAGGGGACAATCTGCGGGCGCGCCTGGACGACGTCGGGACGCGCATCAGGTACTGGGCCCTCCACTCCATCTGCCATGGCGCCACCTTCGCCCTCGCCGAAGCCGAACTCAGCGGCGCTGAGATCTCCGAGGAAGTCTCTCCCTCTTTCGTCGGCGCCAGGACGAGGGAAGATTTTCGGGAGATGGTGGAGGAGTTCCAGCCCCTGGGGCTCGCCGTGACGGAGGTGACGCATCTGGAGGACCTCCTGAACCGACTCCACCTAGATTAGTTTGTTTTTGATGCTCCTTTTGTGTATCCGGCCTGGTGGCCGAACAAAACTGAACAGTGTCTGTCCCTGCATCATTAGGTTTAATAATTATGTTAAATATCGTTTGCCTGATATTTCTTCGTATTGCATCGCTTGAGTTCTCCAAAACTTTTTCTTTTTAATGAATCTTCTAAAGGCGATACTTCCTTAGTATTGGCTATCAATTAAAACCAAAAGACGATACATACATATCGGCTATTTTTGTTCTAAAGGCGATACAATAGTACCGGCTATCAAATCCAACAAGTATTAATCTTGACTGACACAACATCGGCCTTAGTTCATCGGCTTCGATGCGAATCATTACAGCAAACTTTCCCTTCAAAATATTTTTTTCGAAGCCGATTGCTCAGATCGGCTGTTGACCTTCGTTAGTTGTTTTGAGAAAGTCTTCTTCTAGAATCCTTCCGGAAAAGCACTCCACGTTGTCAAAATTCCAAGCATCAGGATCTGAATAAGCAATACTAATAGTTGAATCAGCCGGCACCACTTCCACAGTATCACTGATCCACTGAATCACGTTTTGATGCATGGTAGATGGAATGCAACAATTGGTGTGTATACAATCTCTCCCAAGAAGCACACTGTAGGATCCTTTTGCATCGACCACAAAGAAAGTAGTCGGCATGCTCTTGCTGCCAATTGTTAACTCAACACATATGGCACCTTTAGTAACCGATACATTGCCAGCAAAATCAGTCAACCTCATATCGGTCTTAGTCAAATCTTCTGTAGTCTTACCAAGCTTTCTAAAAGTAACATATGGCATTAGATTAACCGCTGCCCCTCCATCAACAAGCATCCTATTCAAAGGCCTCCCATCAACAAACTCTTTCAAGTATAAAGCCTTTAGATGAGAATGTTTCTCAGGTTTTTGAAACGTGGCTTCTTCTGCCTGATGGATCCACTAAGCAACTGCTTCTTCATTATCAGATTCTTCATGATCAGAGGATATAAATTCAGCAGGTAGCATCAACACAGCAGCAATGTTAGCCAATGATTCACCCTTATCGGCTATTTGTTTCACTTGCCAGACTTTGGAATTCTTTTTCTGGATTTCATCGTTTCTTAACCTTTGAACCCGTCGTTTCTGGCTTCTGGTTAAACCTGAAGGGTTATGGGGATGCTACACTAGTCGAATGCTACCGCTGTGGTAGCCAAAAAACGGTTCCGCTACGTTAGCCGAACGCAAAATTTTTCCGACCCCATAAACCAGGAACTACTACTAGTTATAGATCACGGGATTACCACTAGACGCGCAGGTGCAGCGGAACACGTCTCGGTGTAGACGTGCGCATCGCAGCGATGCCGTGTAGATGTTCACGTACGTCCTTCACGTCTCCACGTGCGGTTCGTCCTTGTGCTCCAGATGCAGCACCTCCGAGGTATCCCACACGTACAGGGAGGAAGCGTCACGCCTCCAGACTGCTAGGTCTGCGAGGAGCAATAGGCGCGGGCGTGGGGTGGGCAACGACTGTCAACAATTGACGTCGTTACAACCCTGGTCGCCCCACCCCTCTTTATATAGGCATCCCTAATGAGCCCACCGACCTGGAGGCCCATTAGCAAACCCTAATCCCGGTCTGACTCGAGTCCAACTCGAATCAGGCTTCCAGCCCCTTAAGCGTGCGACCCTATGGGTTCACGCACACATAGACACGGCCCGAGTACTCCTACTCGCCCGATAGTTGACAGCGGCCTCTAGCAAGACGTGTCAACTCCTATGTATACGCAAAGATCATATCTGACGAACCACCATGATCACATATACGCAATTCCCTTGCCACACAATATTTGGTCCAACTCATAGGTTAACACTTAACCTAAGCACGGCCATGCATTTTACGATCCAATCATTTGAGTGGTCCAGTGATATCTCTCTCGCATAGAGAGGGGCAAATCCCATCTTGATCGTCTATGTCTCACAGCATACTTCCTGACAAACCCGAAGACTATCTTTATAACTACCCTGTTACGAAAGTAGCGTTTGATAGTCCCTAAGTAAGTCGATTCATATCTTGAGAACATACCACAATCTCAGGTCGAAGGACATAACGTATATGATGTGTAAAGAGATAATAAGAACATCTCACGTTGGGTCAGTCCAGCCCCATGTCATACATGTGCCCACATTATTAGTTTGACATCTCCATGTCTATGACTTGTGAAACATAGTCATCAACTAATACATGTGCTGATCTAATATTCATGTGTGTCCTCACATGAACTCCGATCAGGGACAACTATCGAATAACCATACAAGTAAAAGAGTTTCACAGACAATTCACATATTGCCAATCAATACAAGTTGTCTTTAATGGATATTCAATGAACATATAATAAATCATGGATACAATAGAAATATCATCATCTCTATGATAACCTCTAGGCATATTTCCCACAGTCTCCCACTTGCACTAGAGTTAATCTTTTAGATATCTAATACCCATAGACCTCACATGCGCCTCATGCTTAGGCTATGGAAGAGCCTTTGTCAACGGATCTGCTATATTCAAATCCGTATGTATTTTGCACATCTTAATTTCATCTCTTTTAATGAAGTCTTGAATGAGGTGAAATTTCCGCAGTACATGTTTGTTCTTCTGGTGATTCCTTGGCTCCTTAGCCTGCGCGATCACCCCATTGCTATCACAGTGTAGAGACAATGGGCTAGACGCATTTGGAAACACACCAAGATCAATGAGGAACCTCCTCATCCAAACACCTTCCTTTGCAGCTCCACTAGTGTCGGTGGTACAAAAAAGGGGTACCCCCAATTAACGCAAACATGCGAACGCTCTATCTCCGTCTCGCCCGAGCCCTCCCAGCCAGGCCTCGGGCGAACCGCTCTGTCTCCGTCTCGCCCGAGCCCTCCCAGCCAGGCCTCGGGCGAACCGGTATCTCCGTCTCGCCCGAGCCCTCCCAGCCAGGCCTCGGGCGAACCGGTATCTCCGTCTTGCCCGAGCCCTCCCCGCCAGGCCTCGGGCGAACCGGTATCTCCGTCTCGCCCGAGCCCTCCCAGCCAGGCCTCGGGCGAACCGCTCTGTCTCCGTCTCGCCCGAGCCCTCCCAGCCAGGCCTCGGGCGAACGCGCTCCCACACCTCGAGCCTTAACGCACGGACCTCGAGCTGCACAGACAGCTGTATCAGCCCATACCACACATTTAATGCCTTCACCTACTCCGGTCATGTCCACTAGTGCACGGCATGTACCACAGTAACCCGGTGTAAAAGTCAAGTCACGTTTTCACTACAAGCATGGGCAAAAGGGCACCAGCGCAGCACTGTTCGGCCACGCCGGGCACTGTAACCCCTCGAGGCCGGCTACGCACCCCTCGAAGCCCTGCACTGTAACCCCTCGAGGCCGGCCACGCGCCCCTCGAAGCCCTGCACTGTAACACCTCGAGGCCGGCTCCGCGCCCCTCGAGCCCCCGTGGCACCACCTCGGAGCCGGCTCCGAGCCCTTCGAGCCCTAACTACTTTCGTGCTGTTGGAGGACAGGTACCCCAAGACCCGGAGGGACCTCACCGAGTGCTGTACGTTCCGGGATGGGTGCTGTACGGCTCCCGCCTTGTCGCGCCCCCCACGTCCGCGCCCGGGATGGAAGCCACGACTCAAGTACGCCTCAACAGCGACGATCACATCAGCTCCAGTGGCCCCGACAAGACAGGGTTCCTACCCTTCTCCGTATGGGGCACCATGCGCCCCGACACCTGTAATACTTTTTGTAACCCTGGTCTCCCCTTGCTCTATAAAAGGGGACGCTAGGGCCCTCATTCGGGACGGACAGAACACGCGAGTCCACGCACAAACCGGACCCCGGTCCACGCTCACTGAGCTTGTATTCTCCCCTGTACAAGCACTTAGGTGCAAGTAATACAAGAACATCTCCCCCCCCCCGCTGGACGTAGGGCCTTTTTTGCCCGAACCAGGATAAATCCTTGTGTCCTCTTGCATCACCATCCAGGAAGAGAAGCACGCGATCATATACTCGTTGGTGTGACACCCCCGGGTACGAAACACCGACAGTTGGCGCGCCAGGTAGGGGACTTCGCGTGCCCGAGCCGATTTCTCGTTGACTCCTGGATGGCTTCATCCCCTCTTCCGTTCTCGGCTGGTGCCGTCGTCTGGTTCGGGAGCCTCGAGTTCCTGGCCACGGCAACAGCAACGAGCTGACTCTGCTCTCCACGGAGGGCCTGGACGGAGTTCGTGTCACGCCACCCGCGCGGGGGGCGTGACGCGTCGCCCGCACCACCACACGTCGCCACGTCGCGAGCGGCGCCATCGTCACCGTCGTCGTCGGGCGCAGGCGGTGCCCGCGGCAAACACCTACGCCCCCGTAGCCGGTGCAGGGGCCCCAAGGGGAAACCCGCCCGGCACACGGCCGGAGACATCCAGGGCGCACTCACGCCCATCTAGCGACTTCGCATTCGTCATGCGTACAGACCAGGAGCCAGGCCGAGGCCTCCGAGCCGAGCGCCGTCGACGCCGCTCAACCTCCTCCCGCCGGGTCGCACCACGCTCGACGCCGGCGATTCCCGGTCGGCCCGACAACTCCGCGGCTGTCCACGCCCACCGCCTCGACGAGCGCCATCAGGGCCAGACGGTGGCGGACCGGGAGCAGTGTTCGGGCGCGCTGCTGCAAGCCATGGCCAGCCTGGAAATCGTCCACCCCGCATGCATCGACCGCGACTTCTTACGACCCCTCGAGCCACCTCGGCGAGCTACCGTCGGAGAATGGTACCGCGAGCTGCGGTCCCAGCATCGGCCAAGGCGGCGTCCCGTCAACGGCTCCGACTCCGACGAATACGACTACCACGACCCTGACCTCTGGGATCCCACCAGGGAGTGCTTTCAACTCGAGGGGGTCGCGTGCGATACCGAGGACGAGGGCGATGACGGCAGACCAGCGCTCGATCTAGAAGGCCCCAGCGACGTGGCCGCGGCAGGCGGGTCACGTGTTCAAAGGAGGGACGAACCTCCGGCACCGGCTGTGTCGCCTCAGCACGGCGACGGCCGGGCGGCACAACTCGCGCAGGTGCAAGAGGCAATCACCAAAGCCGAGGAAGAGCGGCGACACCTGCTACAGCTCCGGCAAACCCTGATGCAGGAACCACCTCAACCCCGAGGAGCCGGAGCCCGGGGCCATGCTCGAGAGGTCCACCGGCGGATCCTCGAGGACGGGGCACCAGCACGCCCTGAGGTATGTTTCCCACGAGCTGGGCAGAACGTGGTGGCGGCGGCCATGATGCTCCGCGACCTGCCCGCCGTCTCCAACCCCGACGCCAGGCGCATGCTCGGAGAGAAATGAAAAACCTCCTCGAGACAGCCGCAGTGCAGCAGGCCGAGAGCTCGGCGTCGCGCCGACGCGGGCAGCCTCGGGGAAACCGGCGGACACGCCCCACGACGCTCGCGAGGCATCCGTCCACCAGCCGGACGCCTCTCAAGCTAGGCCAGTCCGCGAACGGATCATCGACAACCGGCCGCCTCGAGACCCCAACGACGCCCGCAACGACATCAACCGGCGGCGCAAGGACAAGGGGGCCCAAGAGCGTGGCTATAGCGCCCATCGAGGGGGGCGCTACGACAGCGCAACGAGGACCGGCAGGTCCTCGAGCCCCCGGGCCCCCGAGTCTTCAGCCGGGCCATCCGCAGCTCAACCCTCCCCGACCGCTTCCGACCGCCGACCAACATCGTGAAGTATGACGGGGAGGTCGAGCCCAAGCTCTGGCTCTCGGACTTCCGCCTTGGCTGCCAACTGGGCGGAGCGAAGAACGACGACCGCATGATCATCCGTCAACTCCCACTCTACCTCTCGGACACCGCCCGACGATGGCTCGAGGGGCTCCGCCGGATCGGATCCATGACTGGGCCGACCTAGTCAGGGTCTTCGAGGAATTTTAAGGGGACCTGCGTACGCCCAGGCAACCCCTGGGACCTACGGCGTTGCAGGCAGGCGGCGGACGAGCCCCTCCGCGACTTCGCTCGACGGTTCTCGAAGCAGCGCCTCGAGCTCCCCCACGTGCCCGACGAGGACGTCATCTCAGCATTCCTCGCAGGCACAACATGCCAAGAGCTTGTTCATGAGCTAGGACGCTACCGTCCCGGGACGGTCGAGGACCTGATGGATCGCGTCACCAGCTTTGCTTCGGGCGACGAAGCAGTGGGGGCCTTCTTTGGCCGTGTCACGGACAAAGGCAAGGCGGTGATCGCGTCGGAGGGCTCCAGCAAGGGCAACGACGCCAAGAACGACAACAATGACGGGAACAAAGGAAGAAAAAAAACAAACGCAAGGCCAGAAGGCAAAGCGTGGCACCGATGACGACGACGACAAAGAGGTGCTCGTGGGCGCCCTCGAGCCTAAGAAGCCTCGAGGCCCCCCCGATGGGGCTGTTTTCGACCAGATGCTCGAGGATCCCTGTACCTATCACAGGGGCCCCGTAAACCACAAGTTGAAAGACTGCCGACTGTTGAAGGGCTACTACTCCAAGCTCGGCGATAAGAAGGAAGACGCGCCTAAGGGAAAGGATACCGATCGACGCGGCGGCAGAAACGCAGATGGCGACTTCCCCCCGGTGCGCGACTGCTACATGATCTACGGGGGCCGACCGTCGGGCTCTCAGCTCGAGAAAGAAAGAAGGAGCGCCGAGAAATCTTTTCCCTCAACCACGACGCCCCCCGGTATCTTGACTGGTCCGATGCGCCAATCACGTTCGACCGTGACGACCATCCGGACCAGGCCATATAAACCGGGGGCTTACCCCCTCGTCGTCGACCCCGTCATAGTCGACGTTCGGTTCTCCAAAGTATTGATGGATGGGGCTCGAGCCTCAACATCATATACCTCGAGACCCTCGACCTCCTGGGGATTTCAGAAGGACAACTCCGACCCAGTGTCGGGGGGTTCCACGGAGTAGTACCAGGAAAGAAGGCCCACCCCTCGGGCGCATCGACCTGCCGGTCTGCTTCGGCACGCCGGCAAACTTCCGACAGGAAACGCTCACCTTCGAGGTAGTCGGCTTCCAAGGGACCTACCACGCCATCATCGGCCGGCCAGGCTACGCCAAGTTCATGGCGATTCCTAACTACACGTACTTGAAGCTCAAGATGCCGGGGCCGAAAGGAGTCATCACCGTTGACACCTCCTACGAGCACGCATACCACTGCGACGTGGAGTGCGTCGAGCGGGGGGAGGCCAACGTCCACCTCGACTCGCTCGAGGCCTTGGCAGCCCTGGCCACCGAGGGGCCCCAGAAGCAAAGCGTCACGCCGGCACCTTCGAGCCGGCCGAGCACACCAAGCAAATACCCGTCGACCCGACCTCGGCCAATGGCAAGACGCTGACCATCAGCACCAGCCTCGAGCCCAAATAGGAAGCAGTGCTCGTCGACTTTCTCCGCGCGAACATCGACATGTTTGCGTGGAACCCCTCGGACATGCCGGCATACCGAGGGAAGTCGCCGAGCACGCCTTGGAGATCCAGGCCGGGTCCAGACCAGTGAAGCAACGCCTGCGCCGCTTCGACGAGGAAAAGCGCAGGATCATCGGCGAGGAGGTGCACAAGCTTTTGACGGCCGGATTCATCAAGGAGGTATTTTACCCAGAGTGGCTAGCTAACCCTGTACTAGTTAGGAAAAAGAATGGAAAAATGCGGATGTGTGTAGATTACACTGGTCTTAATAAAGCATGTCAAAAGTTCCATTTCCTTTACCTAGAATTGACCAGATCGTTGATTCCACTGCTGGGTGCGAAGTGCTTTCGTTCCTTGATGCGTATTCCGGCTACCACCAAATTAGGATGAGAAAATCCGATGAGCTCGCGACCTCTTTTATCACACCATTTGGAATGTATTGCTATGTTACGATGCCCTTCGGCCTTCGAAACGCCGGGGCAACGTACCAACGATGTATGCAGCACATCTTTGGCGAGCACATAGGCAAAACCGTCGAGGCCTACGTCGATGACATCGTGGTTAAAACCAAAAAAGTTGGGAACCTCATCAGCAACCTCGAGGCCACGTTCGAGTGCCTCCGGGCCAAGAATGTGAAGCTCAACCCCGAGAAGTGTGTCTTTGGTGTGCCTCGAGGCATGCTACTTGGCTACATCGTCTCGCAACGGGGGATCGAGGCAAACCCTGAAAAAATCTCAGCAGTCACGAGGATGGGCCCGATTCGTGACCTCAAGGGTGTGCAGAAAGTAACAGGCTGCCTAGCCGCTCTCAGCAGATTCATCTCGAGGCTAGGAGAAAAGGCACTACCCCTCTACCGCCTACTAAAAAGACGGAACACTTTGCGTGGACCGCCGAAGCCGAGGAGCCTTGACCAAGTTGAAGGGATTGCTGACTTCTGCGCCAATTCTCGTGCCCCGCAACCAGCCCAGGACGGTGATCCCCCGAACCTCTCCTCCTCTATGTGGCCGCAACCACTCAGGTGGTCAGCGCGGTCATAGTCGTCGAGAGGTACGAAGAGGGTCATGCATTGCCAGTCCAACGGGTGTACTTCACCAGTGAGGTGCTCTCCGAGGCCAAGGTCCGGTACCCGCACATCCAGAAGCTGCTCTACGGCATCATCGTCACGAGGCGCAAGCTCCAGCACTACTTCCTCGCTCATCCCGTAACAGTGGTGTCCTCCTTCCCCCTCGGTGAAATCGTCAACAATCGAGAGGCCACGGGGCGCGTCGCCAAGTGGTCCGCCGAGCTAATGGGGGAAACCATCACCTACGCCCCCGAAAGGCCATCAATCGCAAGCGTTGGCAGGCTTCGTCGCTGAGTGGACCGACACTCAGCTCCCGCCGGCACAGATTCAGCCGAGAACTCTGGACCATGTACTTCGATGGATCCCTCACGAAGACGGGGCGGAGCAGGCCTGCTTTCATCTCACCCCTCGGAGTACACATGCGCTACCTGCTACGCCTGCACTTCCCCGCCTCCAACAACGTCGCCGAGTACGAGGCCCTGGTGAATGGGCTGCGTATCGCCCTCGAGCTCGGGGTCCGACGCCTCGACGCCCGAGGAGACTCGCAGCTCGTCGTCAACCAGGTTATGAAGGCTTCAAGCTGCATCGATCCCAAGATGGAGGCGTACTGCGGGGAGGTGCGCAAGCTGGAAGACAAATTCTACGGCCTCGAGCTCAACCACATAGCTCGAAAGTTCAACGAGGCCGCCGACGAGCTGGCAAAGTTGGCGTCCACACGCGGCACGGTACCGCCAGACGTCTTCTCGAGGGACGTCTTCGAGCCATCCGTCGAGATTGAACCAGGGGCTGGCCCCTCGACGCCACCCCTCGAGCAAGGCGCGGGGGCTCGATGCTCGATACCACCCCTCGAGACGGACCCCTCGATGTCCGCGGAGGCGATGCAGATCGACGCACACGCCTCTTCTTCATCACGACCCCTCGACTGGCGGACGCCTTACCTCGACTACCTGACGCAAGCGAGCTACCAGAAGACAAGACGGAGGCCCGACGCGTCGCTCGGAGAGCCAAGACCTACGTCATCTACGGCGACGAACGGGAGCTGTACCGACGAAGCCCGACCGGGATCCTTCAACGCTGCATCCCACTCGAGGAAGGGCGCAAGCTCCTCGACGATATGCACTCGGGGGCTTGCGGCCACCACGCAGCGCCAAGGGCCCTGGTTGGGAACGCCTTCCGCCAAGGCTTCTATTGGCCGACCGCCATTGGGGACGCCAAGCGTTTGGTCCAAGCGTGCCATGGATGTCAATTCTACGCCAAGCAAACGCACCAGCCCGCACACGCCCTGCAGATGATCCCAATCACTTGGCCATTTGCCGTTTGGGGGCTCGACCTCGTGGGTCCCCTCAAAAGGACAAGTGGAGGTACACACACATGCTCGTGGCCGTCGACAAGTTCACCAAGTGGATCGAGGCTAAGCCGATAGGGACCCCACCTCCGAGAAGGCTGTCGAGTTCATCGCCAACATCATGTACCGGTTCGGTGTGCCTAATGTCATCATCACCGACAATGGCACCCAATTCACGGGCAAAAAGTTCACCAACTTCTGCGATGACAACAACATTCGCGTAACCTGGGCCTCGGTCGCATACCCCCAATGCAACGGGCAGGTCGAGCGCGCCAACGGCATGATACTCCATGGGCTAAAGCCAAGGCTGTTCAAAACCCTCAAGAATTTCGGAAAGGGGTGGGCTACAGAACTCCCTCGGTGCTGTGGGGCCTCAGGACTACGCGAGTCGAGCCACCGGGTTCACTCCGTTTTTCCTAACCTACGGCGCCGAGGCCGTCTTACCTACGGACCTCGAGTACGGCTCACCTCGACTTCGAGCCTACAACGAGCAAACCAGTGACGAAAGGCTCGCCAACGCCAAGGACCAGCTCGAGGAGGCTCGAGACGTGGCGCTCATCAACTCTGCACGCTACCAGCAAACACTTCGATGCTACACTACCAACGACAAGCACGTGCGCAAAAGGGACTGGCGGTGGGGGACCTCGTGCTTCGACGGCTGCAAGATAATCGAGGGCGCCATAAGCTCACCCCTCCGTGGGAAGGCCCATACACCGTGGCCGAAGTGCTCAAGCCAGGCACATACAAGCTCTACGACGACCAGGCAGGATCCTGGCGAACGCGTGGAACATATCTCAGCTACGTCGCTTCTACCTTAAAGGCCTCGAGGCCTCGTTCATTTTATCACTTTGTACAACATGTCAACATGAATGAACAAACTCGTGCTTTATCGTTCATATTGCTTCACATCTTAAGGTAGCCTCGACCCTGCCTAGCTCAGGGTCGAGCCTCCCTCGGGGGCTGACAAGGGGTAAAAGCCCCCCAGACCCCGGAAAAAAACATGTGTTTTCTTTTCAAAAATTTGACCCTCGTCTCAACTCGGCCTCGAGTAAACTAGCGACGTCTAAATCTTAAAGTACCTCGAGCCTCCAGGGTCGGGGGGCGTCGACGTAGACGGCCGCCTACGCCCCGGGCTACGGTGCCCTACCTACGCCTCCCTCGAGGGGCTCGCGACGTATCAAAGGAACACAGACTAAGTTAGCAGAAACTCGAGCTTGCGACAAAGAGAAGCGGTCAAACGCATTTGAAAAGAAACAACTCTTTCCATAAACAAATTACATATACATTCGGATCTCGACGTATCCTCATTTATCTCACAGAATTCTTACAAGGCCTCGACGCCCAAATTTGGCACGCAGGCCTCATCCTCGTCGGTGCGGTACTCCTCCCCAAGGTCCACGAGGGCAGGCTCGACCTCGACGCCCGAGCTCGAGGGAGGAGGGCTCCCGACACCGCTGCTGGCGTCAGGAGGCAGCACGTCCTCCTCAAGATTTCGCAAGCAACGCCCCGGCCTCTCCATCTTCTCCAAAATTTTGTCAACTCGGCGGTTGTTCCATTCCTCATCCTTCCCCTCGATCTCGATGAAGCCATTCGCGACAACATGGACGGGAAGCGGAACCGGAGCGAACAACCGCGAGTGTCTGCTTGACACCGTGATGGAGAGCTTGCCGGACGCGGTCCGAGCGGCTGCGTCGAAGAAGCACAAGGCATCGACCAAGGCATCGCCCCGAGCCATCGCACCCTCCGCCGCGGCAACAGGAGGAGCACCCCACATGGGGCCGAGCCGGTCGAGAGAAGAGCGAGCCCGCTCCGCCACCATCGTCTCATCTTGGAGCTGGTCCAAGAGAGCCTGGTTCGTCTCACGGAGCTCCTCGACCGTCTTCTCGACCCCTGCGCAACAAACAAGGAAGAGTGAGACGGCGGCATAACAAAAACTTCAAGACCCAAACAAAAACAAGATGTAAGCCTCACCGTCGCAGTGTTGCCCAGTGCGGCGAGGTCGCTGGTCAGGCCCTCAGCACGCTGCTCCAGCCTGCGCTTCTCGGCCAGCGTAAGGAGCCTCTCGGACCTAAGGTCCTCGATCAGCCGGCCCGCCTCCACCAGGGCCAAATCCTTGCGGATCACCTCTTGCCGCGCCGCCCCCGAGGCCAGCTCGGGCGGTGGCGGCGCCACTCACGGGTCTCTCGGCCTCTTTTTGCCGCCTCCACTGCGGTCCGGGCGGCGGTGGCCTCGCCACGGGCGTCAGCAGCCTCCAACTTCGCCGCCTCGGCTTCAGAACGGGCTGAGGTGGCCTCGCTTCGAGCGTCCGCGGCCCTTTTCCTCGACGCTTCGAGAGTGGCGGCGGCCTCCTCCCTGAATCGGGCGACTTCACCTCGAGCCCCCGGACCTCCGCCTCCGCCTCGTTAAGCCGGCTGCCATCTGGGCGTTCCGGCTCAGCTCCGCGCGGAGATTCGAAGCTCCGCCTCGGCCCGCTCGAGGGCGGCTGACACCTGTGCGGATCGGCCCGCCTCCTCGGAGCAGGACCGCTCGCCTCCGCCATAAGTGCGGCCACCTCCCGGAAGATGGACCGCACCTCGCGCGGTGCCCCCCGCTGGGGGCCGGCTGCTCGACGGGAACCACGGCAAGGGGCGGGCTCAGAGGGACGGGAAACGGCCATATCGGTCGGTCGAGCTCGATGTCGGGCAGACCCTCCTCCGCCTCGAGACTGCCCCGACAGCGACCCGCCGCTCGACTGCACGGGCCCGGCTCCCTCCGTCCTCCGCCGGCGCCTCCTGTTGCGGATCGGTCGACGGAAGGCTCGACCCTGCGCCCTCTTCCCTGGCCGGGTCCTCCGGCGCCTTGTCGGCGCTAGCCGGCACAACGGGCGCCATCCACCGTCATCGAGCCCGCGGCGGGAGGGCCCTGCTCCAGCTCGTTCAGGAGGTCCTCCACCGTCGGCTCCTTCTCCGCCGACGTCTCTCCCCCCCTTCCCTCCTCCGCAGCCCGGCCCGTGCTGGTTGGAGCCACAAGGGGCGGGATCTCCTCAGCTCCAGACGCCGGCGGGGCCGAGCTGCCCCTGGCGCTCCCCCGGAGCAACCGTCATGATGAGGGGAAGGATGGCGCTCCCAGTTGGCACCATCGCGCGGAGGAGGAGGGGGAGGAGGCGCGCTTCGGCGGATTGGCGGTGGCGGGCTCGATGCCATGAGCTGAGGCCCCTGCAGTACGAGATGGGGAAACGTCAGAAACAATGAAAAGTACCTCGACCCCTATGGTCGATGGCGACGGCCTCACCAAAATTTGCGACGATCATCCGCCCCCTCGAGCCATGGCAGCTCGGGCCTTCTCCAGCCAAGCGGCCTCTCTAGCAGAGGAAGGTGCCGTACCTCGAGGTGCCTGTGCCTCGACGGGGCTCGAGGCCCTGGCCCGCTTGGACGAAGCGAGATCCACCTCCTGGTAGGAGCGCTTCCCCCTGAGAAGATGGAGATGACACGCGTCATTAAAAGCAAATTGGTGAAGCCTCACTACCGACGAGACCCAAGGAAACTACTCACCCGAAGCGGCGGCTGGGCTTCTTCCCGGAGTCACCGGACCCACTCGGGAGCTTCGAGCCCACCCCGCGGCTCGAGCCCTGCGCCCTGGCCGTCTCCTCAGGGCTGGGATGGGGGGAGGGCTCCCGACGCCTCCCGTGGCTCGACCTCAAGGGAGAGCCATCCTTCCGCCCCACATCGCGGGAGGGCGATCGTACCGCCCTCGTACTGACGTCGTGACGCTCGCCCCGGCGCGGCTCCGGGACCGGCTCCGGCGCCCGCGCTGGTGGTCGCGCCCTCCCGCGTCCGCTTCCGCGTCCCGGCGGCGGCGCGGCGATGGACTCCGAGGACGCTCGCGCCCCTGGTCACGAGGCACTCGGGGGCTCCCTCCCCGACGCTCATGATGGCGCGGGCTCGACGCCTCTCCTTGGCCCACTCTTCCGCGGGGCTCGACGGCGCCCTTGTCAGCTCGCGGGGGTCGGGCCCGGAACCCTTCTCGACCTGTCGGCCGCCTCTCGAGGCCCGACCCCTCTCGAGACCCACCGTCTGGGCTGACGCGGGGGCGGCCTCCGCTGGCGCAGTGGCGGAGGCGCTCCGGGTCCGGGGCTTCCTTGCGACTGGGGGCACGTCCGGCGCGGAGCTCGACGGACCTCGGGCCCCCGACGGGGCAGGGGTCGGCGCCGCCTTCCGCGGCTGCACCCCGCGCACCCCTTTTGACGGCGGGACCTCCAATGTACCCTCCTGCACAGAGGAGCGGTCAGCCCTGTCATCAACGAGCCCCGCGCGCATCAAGCGCGCATCCATCCCCTCGTCGTCACCCCCCTCCTCGTCGCTACTCTCCTCCTCCGAGCTCGATGAGCTCAGCTCGGGGGACCCGTCCCCAGGCTGACGGTTACGACGAGCCTTCGCCAGTCTCTGCTCCCGAGCTAAGCGACGCAAGTTTCTATCTTTCTGTTTCTTCTTTTTTGCATCCTTGCTCTCCTTGTCCTTTTGAGCAGAGAGGCGCCTCACCTGAGCATCCGCGGCGTCCTCCCTCACCGGGGGCCTCGACGCGCGACAAGTAAATGCCCCCTGAAGAAAGGAGAAGTGTGATGAGACAAATTGCGAGACGGATGCAAAGGGATCGAAGGAGGAAAAAGGAGAGGAAGCTCGAGATAGCTCGACTCGAGGAAAGCTTACCAGGTCGAGACACCCCTCGTCGGGTCGCGCAATCGTGGGAGATGATTCAGGGACGAACGACGACCGTCCTGGAGTGAGTGACACCGGGGAGACGCCCTCGTTCCGGGACAGCCCTTCGGCCATCCTCGCGATGATTGAGCGCCTCGAGCTCAGCCTGCGGGCCCATCTCGTGCATAAGCAGGGGGCGGTCCGCCAGCGGAAGAACTCTTCGCTGGTGGAACGCCCAAATGACCGCTTGCACGGTCAGCTTCTTCTCGTCCACCAGCATCTTCATCAGCTCCATCAGCGGGGCCAGGTGGCGTTGCCTGTCCGCCGCAACACCCCAGGTCCACTTCTCCGGGCGTTGAGTGAGGACCCGGCCGGTGTACTGCGGAAGGAGGCCACCTTCGTTCCGAAGGTAGAACCAATGGTCGTCCCACCCGGCCTGGTTGGAGGAAAGCTTGTACCGTAAGTACTCGCGGGGGACATTGGCCGACGAGGTCCCCGCCCTCGCAGTAATGGCAAGGGAGCCCATACGCACGGGCCGCCTCCCGCTGGGCTTCAAGGGACTTGATGAAGAGCTCCGCACCCGGAAGAGATGGACGAACATCTCCCAGTGCGGCTCCATCTTCAGGTACCCTCGCACCACCGCGGCGAATATGGCGGCGTGCGAGATGGGAGTTGGGGGAGAAGTGTTGAAGCTCCACCTCGAAATGGTGGGTCAGCCCTCGCAGGAGCGGCTCGGGAGGGACGCCGAGCCCATGCGGTGGTAGCGCGGTGAAGCTCACCACGTACCCCCCTCCGGCGGGTGCGGCTCCCGTGCTCCGCCGACGGGATAACCCACCATGCGGGCCCCTCCTCCGGATTGGGGCGCAGGAGCCCCTGGCCACCAGCGAGTCCATCTCGCTCTGCGTCACCTTCGACGGGCTCCCAGTCCTCGGCCGGCGATATCTGTGTCTGGGCGGCCATGACGGTTGGCACGCACGCGATCCGAGCAGCGGGCGGCGGGCGGCTAGCTCGAAGGAGAGGGGCCGCGTTAAGGCAGCAGGCTGGCGGCGAAGCAAAGGCAAAGTAAAGGGTTCTCTTTCCCCTCTTTCGATATTATAGGGAGAAATCCAAAGGGACGGGATCTCCCACGACGTAA
Source organism: Coix lacryma-jobi var. lacryma-jobi (assembly GCA_009763385.1). Lineage (NCBI taxonomy): Eukaryota > Viridiplantae > Streptophyta > Magnoliopsida > Poales > Poaceae > Coix > Coix lacryma-jobi. Next base: position 87,893,313 of record CM019824.1, on the reverse strand, counting down.
AAAGGTAACAGAATGCATTCAATGCGCCTACCTAACCGCGTCTCGAGCCGGGTGCAGGTTACACGCGTTACCTCTCTCCATTCGCTCCACTACCCGGGCCCGCCACGACCGTCGCTCCGGCTTCGTGCCCGTCGCTCTCCCTCTCTCTCCCCGACAGTTTCCGCCTAAAAAAGGCGCGCCCAACGGGCGGAAGGACTCCCAGAAGACGGAGGCCTCTTCATAAAGGTAAAACGGGCCCCGGCCCTAAGTCTCCTCGAAGTAGCGAGGCTGGCCCTCGAAAAGGGTTCGACAGCCGGCTTCGAGCATCCGAGTCAGGGACACCAAGGGGCGCCACTCGCGGCATTACTCGAGGGCCTGAGCCCTCGAGGCCCCTCACGTGTATCCAAGGCAGGGAGCTCGACGTGCAGTGAGATCCCCTCCGAGGGAGGCATCGAGCCACCGGGCCCTATCGAATGGACCCGGCACTCCTGCAGACTGAGCGCCCATGCTTTATGAGACCGCCTCCGGGCCAACAGTCGACCCCTAACGAACGGGGCACGAGCTCTCACTTGGATTCCCGTTACCAGCTCACCGGGAACCTCGATACTCGCCCACTCGGGTAGTACGAGGCATCCCACCTCGCATCCGATCGAAAGGACTCGCGGGATGACGAGCCAGGGTAATCGGGCATGCCGGACAGCTCGAGGAGCCGGCCAGTCGGTTCAGCCTGGCACCCCTCGACGAAAGAGGGTCTATAAACTCGGACAGTTGCGACTAATCTCTTTCTTCGTGTCGAGCATGAGGTTTTCAGGACTCAAATGAAAGCTCGACCCCCATCTCGCCGGAGCCCTCGAGACCAGGCCCAGGACAAACGCTCATTCTCCGTCTCGTCCGAGCCCTCGAGCCAAGCCTCGTGCGAAGTTTCCCGCGCAAAGGAAAGGTTACCGCGAATATTTATATTACTACCAAACCACATTTCGAGCATGATTGACAGGAACACACGGCGCCGCAATCTCCGCTCCCTGACGACTCCTGCCTAAAAAGGCGCGCCACTGGGCAGAAGGTTCCCTAGCGACGGAGGGTTTCTTCGAAAAGCCACGAGAGAGTCTAACCGCTCCCCCATGGCCTAGGGGGCTACACCCGCGGGTGTCGCTCACACGACACCCACGGAGTCGAATCGACAAGACCCTCGAGACCAGTCAGCTACCCATCGAGATCCAACCTGGAGCCCCTGCTCAAGTGCAAGCACTCAAACAAGGGCTCGGGGGCTACTGTCGGTGGAACAAAAAAGGGGTACCCCCAATTAACGCAAACATGCGAACGCTCTATCTCCGTCTCGCCTGAGCCCTCCCAGCCAGGCCTCGGGCGAACCGCTCTGTCTCCGTCTCGCCCGAGCCCTCCCAGCCAGGCCTCGGGCGAACCGGTTATCTCCGTCTCGCCCGAGCCCTCCCAGCCAGGCCTCGGGCGAACCGGTATCTCCGTCTCGCCCGAGCCCTCCCAGCCAGGCCTCGGGCGAACCGGTATCTCCGTCTTTGCCCGATCCCTCCCCGCCAGGCCTCGGGCGAACCGGTACTCCGTCTCGCCCGAGCCCTCCCAGCCAGGCCTCGGCGAACCCGCTCTGTCTCCGTCCTCGCCCGAGCCCTCCCAGCCAGGCCTCGGGCGAACGCGCTCCACACCTCGAGCCTTAAACGCACGGACCTCGAGCTGCACAGACAGCTGTATCAGCCCATACCACACATTTAATGCTTTCACCTACTCCGGTCATGTCCACTAGTGCACGGCATGTACCACAGTAACCCGGTGTAAAAGTCAAGTCACGTTTTCACTACAAGCATGGGCAAAAGGGGCACCAGCGCAGCACTGTTCGGCCACGCCGGGCACTGTAACCCCTCGAGGCCGGCTACTCACCCCTCGAAGCCCTGCACGTACCCCTCGAGGCCGGCCACGCGCCCCTCGAAGCCCTGCACTGTAACACCTCGAGGCCGTCTCCGCGCCCCTCGAGCCCCCGTGGCAAACCAAACCTCGGAGCCGGCTCCGAGCCCTCTAGCCCTAACTACTTTCGTGCTGTTGGAGGACAGGTACCCCAAAGACCCCGGGAGGGACCTGACCGAGTGCTGTACGTTCCGGGATGGGTGCTGTACGGCTCCCGCCTTGTCGCGCCCCCCCACGTCCGCGCCCCGGGATGGAAGCCACGACTCAAGGACGCCTCAACAGCGACGATCACATCAGCTCTACGTGCCCCGACAAGACAGGGTTCCTACCCTTCTCCGTATGGGGCACCATGCGCCCCGACACCTGTAATACTTTTTGTAACCCTGGTCTCCCCCTTGCTCTATAAAGGGGACGCTATGTCCCTCATTCGGGACGACAGAACACGCGAGTCCACGCACAAACCGGACCCCGGTCCACGCTCACTGAGCTTGTATTCTCCCCTGTACAAGCACTTAGGTGCAAGTAATACAAGAACATCTCCCCCCCCCCGCTGGACGTAGGGCCTTCTTTGCCCGAACCAGGATAAATCCTTGTGTCCTCTTGCATCACCATCCAGGAAGAGAAGCACGCGATCATATTACTCGTTGGTGTGACACCCCCGGGTACGAAACACCGACAACTAGCTACAATGTACTCGGCTTCTGCCGTAGAATCAGACACGGTCTCCTGCTTGGAACTTTTCCAACTGACTGCACCATCATTTATTGTGAACACAAAACCTGATTGAGATTGTGAATCATCTGTGTCAGTTTGGAAGCTAGCATCGGTGTAACCATTTACAACGAGCTCCTCCTCACCTCCATAGATTAGGAACACATCTTTAGTCCTTCTCAAGTAATTAAGGATGTTTTTAGCAAGTGTCCAGTGACTCTCACCTGGATTAGCTTGATATCTGCTCGCAACACTTAGAGCATATGAGACATCTGGGCTTGTACATATCATGGCATACATGATGGAACCAATAGCCGAAGCATATGGAACCTTACTCATGCGCTCTCGCTCATTAGTTGTCGAAGGACACTGTTTCTCGCTAAAGCGCATGCCATGTGACATAGGCAAGAACCCTTTCTTGGACTGTTCCATGTTGAACCGCTTCAACACCTTGTCAATGTACGTTTCTTGGCTTAATCCTATTAGCCTCTTTGACCTATCTCTATAGATCTTAATGCCCAGAATATATGTTGCTTCTCCTAAATCCTTCATAGAAAAACTATTATTCAGTGAAGTCTTTACGGTTTGCAACATCGGAATGTCATTCCCAATCAACAGTATGTCATCTACATACAAGATTAGAAACACAACAGGGCTCCCACTTTCCTTTTTATAAACACAAGGTTCTTCTTCATTTTGACGGAAGCCAAACCCTTTGATCACCTCATCAAAACGAATATTCCAACTCCGAGATGCTTGCTTTAATCCATAAATAGATTTCTTAAGCTTGCATATTTTTCCAGCATTGCTAGGATCAACAAAACCTTCGGGCTGTATCATATACACGTCCTCTTCCAAATTTCCATTTAGAAAGGTTGTTTTAACATCCATCTGCCATATCTCATAGTCATAATAGGCAGCAATTGCTAGAATGATCCGGATAGATTTAAGTATCGCTACTGGCGAGAAAGTCTCGTCGTAGTCAACTCCTCGAACTTGCCGAAAACCTTTTGTGACAAGTCGAGCTTTATAAACTTGGACGTTTCCATCCATATCCCTTTTCTTTTTATAGATCCATTTGCACTTTATGGGTCTTACCCCATCAGGCGGGTCAACCATGTTCCAAACTTGATTGGCTCCCATGGAATCTATCTCGGATCTCATGGCACTATGCCATTTCTCGGAATCAGGGTCCCTCATTGCCTCGGCATAAGTTGCAGGTTCGTCATCGTCTAACAATAACACATCCCCATGCAACTCACGGATTCTTGCCGACCTTCATGGTTGGGGCAGGGTGTCTGTTGCCACAGGTAGCTCAACTTGTTCTGCTACATTAGCATCACTCGTGGAGTCAATCCCTGTTGGCTCATCTTGAACTTCTTCAAGATACACCTTCTGCCCTCTCTTGTCTCTTTTGAGAAACTCTTTCTCTAAGAAAACACCGTTTCGAGCGACAAACACTTTGCCCTCAGTGCGGTTGTAGAAGTAATACCCTAAAGTTTCCTTTGGGTATCCCACGAAAAAAGCACTTGTCTGATTTGGGTGTTAGTTTATCTGATATAAGTCGTTTGACATAAACTTCACAACCCCAAATCTTTAGAAAAGACAAACTGGGACTCTTACCAGTCCACGTCTCATATGGTGTCTTAACTATGGACTTAGATGGCACCCTATTTAATGTGAAAGCGGCTGTTTCTAGAGCGTATCCCCAAAATGATAAAGGAAGGTCCGACTGGCTCATCATAGACCGAACCATGTCTAACAAAGTTCGATTACGTTGCTCGGACACGCAGTTTCGCTGAGGCGTTCCAGGTGGCGTAAGCTGTGGAACAATTCCACAACTCTTAAGACGATTGCTAAATTCATGGCTCAAATATTCGCCTCCACGATCTAATCGCAAGGCCTTAATTTTCTTGTCACGTTGATTCTCTACCTCATTCTGAAATTCTTTGAACTTTTCAAATGTCTCAGACTTATGCTTCATCAGATAGATATAGCCATATCTGCTAAAATCATCAGTGAAGGTTATGAAGTATTGAAATCCGCCTCTAGCTGTCGTACTCATTGGTCCACATACATCAGTATGTACAAGTTCCAACAAGTCAGACGCCCTCTCAGGAAGACCTGTGAAAGGCGACTTGGTCATCTTGCCCAGCAAGCAAGCCTCACATGTCTCGTATGATTCAAAATCAAACGAAATTAGAAATCCCATCAGCATGGAGCTTCTTCATGCGGTTTTCACTTATATGACCCAAACGACAATGCCACATATAGGTAGGACTTAACTCATTAAGCCGAGGCCTTTTAGCAGTAATATTATAGATAGACATAGGTGCATCATCAAGATTTAAAATAAACAATCCATTCACAATGGATGCAAAAGCCACAAACATATCATTCTTAGAGATTACACAACCATTGTCTTTACTCGCAAATGAATAGCCATCCTTCATCAAACATGAAGGTGACACAATGTTTCGACTTAAACTTGGAACAAAATAACAATTATTCAACACCAAAATAAATCCTGATGGGAGGTGTAGTTGCATCGTCCCGACGTTCAACGCAGCAACTCTTGCATTATTGCCCACGCGGAAATCAACCTCCCCTTTTCCAACGCTTCTACCTCTTATCATTCCCTGCATCGTATTGCAAATATGAGCAACCGAGCCGGTATCAAATACACAAGAATTAATATAAAAGTTAGCGAGGAAAATATCTGTAACATGAACAACAAGTGTATGAGCAGCGGGAGTACCTTTACCACCGCCATCCTTCATCAAGGATGCTAAATACACCTTGCAGTTCCTTTTCCAGTGACCTTTCCCCTTACAGTGGAAGCACTCAGAATTAGCAGTTGGTCCAGCAGCGTCAGGCGCAGGAGGGTTTGGCTTGAAGATCACATCTTTGGCCTTGCCCTTGCCCTTCTTATTCTTCCAAAAGTTGCCTTTCCGTTTAAAGTTAGGCTTGTTTTGGATTGCCATCACATGGCTGCTGCCAGCACCTTTCTTGATGTCTGCCTCTGCTGTCTTAAGCATGCCACATAGCTCATTCAAGCCCCTCTCCGCACCATGCATATGGTAGTTCGAGATGAAGTTCCCATAGCTAGGTGGGAGAGAAGAGAGAATGAAATCAGTAGCCAGTTCTGGACCAATTGGGAAGCCTAGCTTCTCCAACCTCTGAGTGTAACCAACCATCTTGATCACGTGTGGTCCAACTGCTGCACCCTCTGCTAACTTAGTCCCAGCAAGAGACTTAGAAACATTGAACCTTTCGGTTCTAGCCTGAGTCTGGAACATATCATCTAGCGCTACGATCATATCGTAGGCTGTATGGTTATTATCAAACTACATCTGGAGATCTGGTTCCATGCTAGCAAACATCAGGCATCCTACTTCAAGATCAGCATCACATGCTTTCTTGTAAGAGGTTTTCTCAGTAGCAGGTGCATTATCAGCAGGTTCCTCTGGTAGTGGGGTGTCTAGAATATCTTCCTTTTTCTCAGCCCTGAGAACAATTCTCAGGTTGCGGATCCAATCCGCATAGTTTGTTCCATTCAATTTATCTTTCTCAAAGATTGAACATAAAGTAAATGGTTGAGGTGCGGGTGCCATTTATCTACAACAAAAGTAAATGCAAAATACTAAGACAATATATCCAAGACAGAGTAAATGATATTAAATCATTAATATAATCTACTCCCACTGAGATCAATATCCCTCTATTGAATCTCAATGATTCAAGACCCAAACTAACAAGTCTACTAGTGAGCTTTAGCATCACCGCTAGTGGACATGGTAGATCGGTAAGCAACTCTTTGCTAATCATATCACATATGACTCTTGTTGTTGGCCAACATCTCTATGTGTGCTCAACTCCTTATGCTTCAAGGTCCCTAACTGTTAGGATGACCTTGTTCAAGCAACCAACCCTTCTGCAGTAAGTATCCGATACGAACCTGCCTGGTCAAGGAAAATCAGTGACACCCTAATTTCATAGGCGCGCCACCGATTGTACAAGACATATGACAGTGCAAGGCTTGGGGAAGCATATGACTTGAACATTACTGAGGGATCGGTCTACACTTTCACTACCGCATGTAGACAATAAACATGAATCATACGTGAAAGTAGAACATAATAAGAGAATAGCATCAACACAGATATGACTTGGTATAGCCCAGTGTTTCTTTGGAGATCTCCATCTCCGCCAATCTATTCACCATGATGATCTCCATCCACATGGTACATGCACGCCATCCTCCAACGATGAATCCACCGACTAGCTACAACTAGCGTAATTAATTAAGTAATTACATAGTCGCGTGAAGGATCATCATAATTTTGGCACGCAGGCCATTACATCAAATGGACAATATATATGTGGCTCCAGCCATATTGTCACAATCACGACATGCAAGTCATGAAACAATTACATACATGCATCACATACACATAAGGGCTATACCAGTCATCAATTCCTGCAAAACAGAGTTAAACGTTCCCGACGTCCAATCTTGAATTGCAGAAAACATAATTTTCTCGGCCTTTTTTCGCAAATCTAATTTGACAAAACCGGCTAAAGCGGGTGAAAATCGGATGTAAAATTTTCTGTAGATCGATTTTCGTTTAAAGATCATCTCAATCCGAGGTCGTATGCAAAAGTTACGGCTGTTTTACCGAACAACGCTCTTTTGCAGATGCCGCGGTACATCTCATGCACCCGGCTCTTGATCTAGATTCGATTCGATCAATCTGATTGATCTCCATCTTGCCATGGTTGGATTTACACGTATCACTTAACTCCGATGGCAGAATTCCGATCGGTAGGAGTAGATCGTTACATGACCAACACAGCAAGATCACGAATCAAGATCAGAGATTGATCTACAACCGTGCATATCTGTATATGCACACAACCGAATCTATAACGAGGCAGTAACGGCTCTGATACCACTGAAGGGTTATGGGGATGCTACACTAGCCGAATGCTACCGCTGTGGTAGCCGAAAAATGGTTCCGCTATGTTAGCCGAACGCAAAATTTTTCCGACCCCATAAACCAGGAACTACTACTAGTTATAGATCACAGGATTACCACTAGACGCGCAGGTGCAGCGGAAGACGTCTCGGTGTAGTCGTGCGCGTCGCAGCGATGCCGTGTAGATGTTCACGTCCGTCCTTCACGTCTCCACGTGCGGTTCGTCCTTGTGCTCCAGATGCAGCACCTCCGAGGTATCCCACACGTACAGGGAGGAAGCGTCACGCCTCCAGACTGCTAGGTCTGCGAGGAGCAATAGGCGCGGGCGTGGGGTGGGCGACGGCTGTCAACAATTGACGTCGTTACAACCCTGGTCGCCCCACCCCTCTTTATATAGGCGTCCCTAATGAACCCACTGACCTGGAGGCCCATTAGCAAACCCTAATCCCGGTCTGACTCAAGTCCAGCTCGAATCAGGCTTCCAGCCCCTTAAGCGTGCGACCCTATGGGTTCACGCACACATAGACACGGCCCGAGTAATCCTACTCGCCTGATAGTTGACAGTGGCCTCTAGCAAGACGTGTCAACTCCTATGTATACGCAAAGATCATATCTGACGAACCACCACGATCACATATACGCAATTCCCTTGCCACACAATATTTGGTCCAACTCATAGGTTAACACTTAACCTAAGCACGGCCATGCATTTTACGATCCAATCATTTGAGTGGTCCAGTGATATCTCTCTCGCATAGAGAGGGGCAAATCCCATCTTGATCGTCTATGTCTCACAGCATACTTCCTGACAAACCCGAAGACTATCTTTATAACTACCCTGTTACGAAGTAGCGTTTGATAGTCCCTAAGTAAGTCGATTCATATCTTGAGAACATACCACAATCTCAGGTCGAAGGACATAACGTATATGATGTGTAAAGAGATAATAAGAACATCTCACGTTGGGTCAGTCCAGCCCCATGTCATACATGTGCCCACATTATTAGTTTGACATCTCCATGTCTATGACTTGTGAAACATAGTCATCAACTAATACATGTGCTGATCTAATATTCATGTGTGTCCTCACATGAACTCCGATTAGGTACAACTATCGAATAACCATACAAGTAAAAGAGTTTCATAGACAATTCACATAATTATCAATCAATACAAGTTGTCTTTAATGGATATTCAATGAACATATAATAAATCATGGATACAATAGAAATATCATCATCTCTATGATAACCTCTAGGGCATATTTCCCACAAAACCACCGGGACACCATTGTTCCTCTTGCCAAGGATGATCATGATCGGCTAATCTAGCTCCAAGCCGATTATGAACATTTTCATTTTTTACGCGCCGATTTGTATTTCCAAACCTCAACCTTTCATGTACAGATCGGCGATTGTCTCTCGACTGCCTATACTCTTGGTATTGATTGCTGCACTCTGGGCAATTGCTAAGAGTAGGAAGCTTTAAACCCTCGTTCCAACAATGTCTGAAGAAGGGACAGTTGTTGATGGTCCTTAAACACCTGTTTTACCATCAACATTTTACCCTAAAATTTAACAAAAAGGCATGAAATGTAGTCAAATAGGTTTCAAACTAACCGAATTCTACATGTCCATAGATCTTGATTTGAATGCAAGATTTGAACCAAATTTGGATATTTGAACCACCAAAGGCCGAGCCCACTCAGCAGGGCCCATTTGGGCCCTAGTGGGGTGGCGCCCGCCACCCCTAGGTGGTGCCCTCCACAAGGAGAGGCCCAAACCTCCCCCTGCCATGTCACTGATCCGTGTGACCACCCCAGGGCCAAATCTTGGCCCTTGGTCACTAGGTCAGTGGCATCGGAGGGCTCAGGAGGGGAGTGGTGTGGATCATGACCGAATGACGGTTATCTGGACATGCAACCGACCTAACCACCACCTTGGAGGAGTCCCTAGAGGCCGTAGGATCAATGACGGTGCATCCAACGGCCAGGGGGTGGCGGCCGCCACTAGGGCTGGCGCCCGCCACTAGGGTTTGCCCTAGGTCGGTTGGCTGCCCCCTATAAGTACCCCCCTCACTCCACAAGGCTATAAATACCCCCCTTGAGGCGTCACTTCATTTCAAGCAAGAGAAAGCAGAAAAGAAGCAAGAAAAGGAAGGAAGAGAGGCAAGCAAGAAAGCAAGGCTAGAGCTAGAGAGCTAATAGCTTAGGGTTTAGCCAAGCTTAGGCAAGTAGGTAGCTAGTAGAGCAAGGCATCCTTGCCTCATAGCCCTCGCGGAAGCGCTGCTCAAGGCTTAGCTCAAGAGTAGAAGCATGCGAGTGATCGGTCCTGGAGTTGGGAAGAATCTTCCTTCATCTCCAGTTCAGGTTTTGCTCTTGTATCTCAAGCACTTTACTATATTCTAGTTCATCATTTCAAATATTACTTTATTCTACTTATCAGTATTGAGTAGTATACTTGATTGATTGCTTGAGTGCCTAGCTATCCTACAGTTCAATTCACTTAGCCATAGTAGTTAATCTCTAGTGTGCTTAGTGTTTGAACTTTGCCAATAGGTTGCTTAGTTAGTTTAGTGTTTATCTTATTAAGTCAAGTATTTGCTCTGACGTCCGCAAGGGTGTCTCTATTCAAAGCTAGGGTAGAGATAGTTAGAATATAATTAAGCGTGGTGCTTAGTTATAGACTTACCTTCAGATACGGCTGGACCCCCGGATAGCTGTGGTAGCAAGAAGGTGGTGACAGCCCTGTGCGCCTTGAATTCCACCACGTAGTTGGCCCAGTTTAACAGTAAGGCTCGTTGTGCTAGCGTTCAACCTAAGCAGTGGTATAGGCTAGTACGCCTCGGTACTTGATAAGATAGGAATAAAACTATACTTAACTTGGTTGCTTGTTCGGCATTTGCCTATCCTGCTTCGTAGTTATCTTGCTTCGTAGTTATCTTGCTTCGTAGTTATCTTGCCTCGTAGTTATCTAGGAGTAGTTATTAGTTATTAGTCAGTTCTTTAGTTATCCTTGGTTATCTTATTCCCTTATCCACCTATCCATCCACCTTACCTTAGCCATTCCATTCATCCTTACCTATCCACCCATATATTCTTTCTAGCCTTTCATCTCCTCTCTTCTCTTCTCTCCTTCTCCCTTTTCTTATTCTTCGACTCTCATCCCCTCCTTGACTCGACTCATACACCACCCTAGTCTTCCCTTGGGATCAAATAAATCAACACGTGGTACTCCCAGGCGAAGTGCTACTACGATAGTTCTGTGCGCTTGCAGAATCTCCTCTAGGTAGATTGCAATCTCTCTAGCTAGCTCCTACTAGTGTCGGGATTGACAACCCCATTTGACATTAGTAGATAGCTGCTTCAGCTTCACTCCTTTAGGTATAGTGACTGGACTTTCTTCAAGCATTTCTGGTGCCGTTGCCAGGAATAGATTCCATAGTCTACTCCTAGTAACGACGTTGGCAAGTGTCAACAAGCATTTCTGGGCCGTTACCGGGGATAGTTGCCTAGCTCTATCTTTAGTGAAGTTAAGAACTACCAATAGGGGAAGGCAATCGGTGTATCAGTTGAGTCCGTGTCGAATTTATCTTCGCTTAAGCTCCCACTTAGCGAATCCCATCTTACCCCATTCTTTCTTTCCTTAGTCCTTCTTATCTTTTTCTGTCATCTTCTTCAACTTCTTTCTTTCTTATCTCGTTCTATCTTCACGATGGCCAACAAGACCATTCGTGAGTTTTCTTCTCCTTCTGCCGCCAAAGTAGCGACAGGACCAGATGTGATCGATGCTAACCTCAATTTTGAGTTGAAACCGGATCTGATCATGATGGTCCAAGCTAGCCCGTTCTGTGGCAAAGCTCATGAGGATGCCAATGCTCACCTCCAACAATTTTTGGAGATTTGCGGCACCTTCACCATTAAGGGGATAACACAAGAAGCCATCCGTCTTCGTCTCTTTCCTTTCTCTTTGCTAGGAAAAGTGAAGCAATGGTTCTATACCAATCGCAATGTTGTAGACACATGGGACAATTGTTCCAATGCTTTTCTCGTCAAATTCTTTCCGATGGGCAAGACGAACGCTCTTCGCAACAAAATCTCCAGCTTTACGCAACAAGCCGAGGAATCTATTCCTGAGGCTTGGGAGAGAATGCAAGAGTACATCGCTTCTTGTCCACAGCATGGTATGGAGGACGGGCTATTGATCCAGAACTTCTACCATGGCCTAAACCCACTCTCTAGAAGCCATTTGGATGTCGCCGCCGGCGGTGCATTCTTTTCTCTGAATGTTGCAGATGCTAAGGCTCTCATAGAGAAGATGGTGTCGAACCAAGGATGGAATGACGAGAGACTGCAGCCCCGTAAGCGAGGTATGCATTCCCTTAAGGAGGCCGACATGATCGTGGCCAAGATGGACCTGCTGGCAAAGAAGCTGGACAGCTGTGAGAAGATGAACCAACAAGAGAGTGTCCAATCTCAAGAATCCTACATGACTTGTGAAGTCTGTGGAGAAACCAGACATTTTGGGAACCACTGCCCCGAGTTACATGAAGATTTGAACTTCATCAACAATAACAACAACAACGGTTTCAGTCAACAGAATCAAGGATGGAATAAGCCTGCAAATTCTCAAGGTAACAATTCATTCCCCCGCTCTAATTTTCAGAATTCTGATAATTTCTCATTCTTGAAAAATTTAGTTTACTCACAAGGTAGATCTAATGTTTTCTTGAATAAGAGATTAATGTCAAATGATAAAACCCTTGAGAATATAAATGCTAAATTGGAAGATTTCTCATCTGCTCTGAAAAATCAACTTAGCTTTAATAAGATATTAGAAACCCAATTAGCTCAACTTGCTGCCATCATACCATCTTTTGAAACTGGCAAAATTCCTGCTAATCCTGACATGGAAACAGCAAATATGGTTGAAATAAAATATTTTAACTATTATGAAGATCAAACTATGACTGTTAAAAAAGGTGATCCTGGTAGTCCCATAATTAGATGCTCAATCTTTGGTGAAGTCTTTCAAAATGCCATGTGTGATTTAGGATTGAGTGTGAACATTTTATCTAAGGATTTCTATGAAAACTCGTTCTTTCCACCCATGTCATCCACATCTGCCTATGTCATGCTAGCTGATCAATCAACATGCTATGTAGAAGGAATAGTCACTGATTTACCTGTTCATATTAGAGGTTCATATGTTCCTGCTGATTTCATAATACTAGATATGGGAAATAGGAAAGATGTGCCTCTAATCTTAGGTAGACCTTTCTTGAACACTGTTGATGCTTGCATATATGTGGGGAGTGGTAAAATGCAAATGACATTAGGAGGGAGGAAGGAAATATTCTCCTTTTCCCGTGGTCCCGCATATGCCGCTTACATGCATGAAGCAAAACCCGTTCGTACCAAGAAGAGGCGCCTAAGAACAAGGTGGAACAGAAAGAAAGAGCCACCTTCTCCTGAGTTGTGTAATTCACATGACAAAGGAGAGGTGCCAAAAGAAGAAGAACCTGATGAAGTGCTTAAAGAAGAAGCACCCAAGGAAGAAGATCCACCCAGTAAGGATGAAATTCCATGGATCTAAGGTATGGATTTACTTTTAAATTTCCCTTCAAATTTCCCTTTTTCAAATAAATAACATATGTCATGCATGCAACTAAAAAAAGAAAGAAAATCACCATTTATCATTAGTTATATGCATAGGTATATGTTAACTTAGCTAGAATAATAAAATACCATATTAGGATAGTTTCCCTTTTCACAACATTAGATAGTTTCCTTTTTAATAAAATGAGAACAAGAGCTCCGACTGAGAAGAAGAAGATCTTTTACCAAGCAAGAAGCCAGCTTGGGGGAGACTCCCGCTCCAATAAGGTATGTCTCAAGCCTACACTTTATATTCAGTTTTTAATTTCTATATCTTTTGAAGTTTTGAATGTTACATGCTTGCCTAAGTAACCATTCCATGAGTAAAAATGATAAAATCTGCTTAAAATGTTGAAACCTGAATAAGAAATAAAATATGCCATGCAAATGCTATTGTTATAGTTAGAATAACTGGTCTTATCTAAGTTGTAGCTTTTGTGGGTTGCACATGCTTTAACTGAAATCATGCTTAGTGAATAAAGTTAGTAAGAAATGGAGTAATTCTTTAAACTTGCTAAGGTGAAATTAAGACCTAATCTGGAGGATTTCTTTTAAAAATCATGAAAACCTTGCTAAAAGTTCCTCCTGGATTTTATCACATCCCACCACTAGCCAAATATTTGTTATTCAAAACCACAAAGAGCTTTGTCTGTGTTGAGCTTTGTTAGACCTCATCGATCTTAGTAGAAAGCTTATCATATCTTTTGATCAAGATACACACACCCACCATATTGCTTACTATCCACTTTGGAAGTTTGCAACCACCAAATAAATTGCTCATTCTCTACACTAGAGATATGCAATACCTTGCCAAACGTCCCATTGCTAGCCTTATACTATTCCTACACTGGGAATAAGCATTTCTCTCCCTTTCCCTACTCATTTCAAAAATCCTTTCCTATAGATAATCTGGGGAAATCTAGAGCTAAAAAAAGAGAGATATATAAAAAAAAGTGAGCAAAGTAGCTCAAGAGAGGACTATGTCCTAAGAAAATGTGAGGACACATTTTTGTCTACTCACTATGTATCGAAAAGAGAGAGAGAGAGAGAGAGTTATCATTAGCTCTAGACCCCAGAAATTAACTAGGAAGGATTATGAAATATCTCTCTATATACTTCCACATAACCACACATGCACATCTTGATCAATTTTTATGATTTGCTGCTCCTTATGATCTGAGTGTCTAGCTTAGCAATAAACATTAGGCAATTTGCTCATGATTCTTAGCCTACCTATAACTCCACATATCATTCTTTAGAAATAGGAGAGGCTACATTTTGGCCTAAGTGAGGATTTAAACACCATTGAGTGATTGAGTGAATCTTGGAGGACTTAAGCAAGTTTTTATCTTTTGAAAACCTCAAAAAACCTCCAGACATAATCCTAGTCAAACCTAAGCAAGATAAAAGTTTCCTATCAACTGCTTTATTTCACTCTTGCATGTTTGAAGTGAAAAGCTATAAGCCCCACATTGCTATGATTAATGATATATGCTAAGTTATTTTTCACTATACAATATGCACTTGTATACATCTTAAGTTGCTATCTATTTCATGCTCAATGCTTAAACCGCATTGTTGCTCGAGGACGAGCAACAGGTTAGCTTGGGGGAGCTTGTTGATGGTCCTTAAACACCTATTTTACCATCAACATTTTACCCTAAAATTTACCAAAAAGGCATGAAATGTAGTCAAATAGGTTTCAAACTAACCGAATTCCACATGTCCATAGATTTTGATTTGAATATGCAGGATTTGAACCAAATTTGGATATTTGAACCACCAAAGGCTGAGCCCACTTAGCAGGGCTCATTTGGACCCTAGTGGGGTGGCGCCCGCCACAAGGAGAGGCCCAAACCTCCCCCTGCCACGTCACTGATCCGTGTGACCACCCCAGGGCCAAATCTTGGCGCTTGGTCACTAGGTCAGTGGCATCGGAGGGCTCAGGAGGGGAGTGGCATGGATCATGACCGAATGACGGTTATCCGGACATGCAACTGACCTAACCACCGCCTTGGAGGAGTCCCTGGAGGTCGTAGGATCAATGACGGTGCATCCAACGGCCAGGGGGGTGGCGGCCGCCACCTAGGGCTGGCGCCCGCCACTAGGGTTTGCCCTAGGTCGGTTGGCTGCCCCCTATAAGTACCCCCCCCCCCCCCTCACTCCACAAGGCTATAAATACCCCCCTTGAGGCGTCACTTCATTCAAGCAAGAGAAAGCAGAAAAGAAGCAAGAAAAGCAAGGAAGAGAGGAAGGCAAGCAAGCAAGAAAGCAAGGCTAGAGCTAGAGAGCTAATAGCTTAGGGTTTAGCCAAGCTTAGGCAAGTAGGTAGCTAGTAGAGCAAGGCATCCTTGCCTCATTGCCCTCGCGGAAGCGCTGCTCAAGGCTTAGCTCAAGAGTAGAAGCGTGCGAGTGATCGGTCCTGGAGTTGGGAAGAATCTTCCTTCATCTCCAGTTCAGGTTTTGCTCTTGTATCTCAAGCACTTTACTATATTCTAGTTCATCATTTCAAGAATTACTTTATTCTACTTATTAGTATTGAGTAGTATACTTGATTGATTGCTTGAGTGCCTAGCTATCCTACAGTTGAATTCACTTAGCCATAGTAGTTAATCTCTAGTGTGCTTAGTGTTTGAACTTTGCCAATAGGTTGCTTAGTTAGTTTAGTGTTTATCTTATTAAGTCAAGTATTTGCTCTGACGTCCGCAAGGGTGTCTCTATTCAAAGCTAGGGTAGAGATAGTTAGAATATAATTAAGTGTGGTGCTTAGTTATAGACTTACCTTCAGATACGGCTGGACCCCCGGATAGCTGTGGTAGCAAGAAGGTGGTGACAGCCCTGTGCGCCTTGAATTCCACCACGTAGTTGGCCCAGTTTAACAGTAAGGCTCGTTGTGCTAGCGTTCAACCTAAGCAGTGGTATAGGCTAGTACGCCTCGGTACTTGATAAGATAGGAATAAAACTATACTTAACTTGGTTGCTTGTTCGGCATTTGCCTATCCTACTTCGTAGTTATCTTGCTTCGTAGTTATCTTGCTTTATAGTTATCTTGCCTCGTAGTTATCTAGGAGTAGTTATTAGTTATTAGTCAGTTATTTAGTTATCCTTGGTTATCTTATTCCCTTATCCACCTATCCATCCACCTTACCTTAGCCATTCCATTCATCCTTACCTATCCACCCATATATTCTTTCTAGCCTTTCATCTCCTCTCTTCTCTTCTCTCCTTCTCCCTTTTCTTATTCTTCGACTCTCATCCTCTCCTTGACTCGACTCATACACCACCCTAGCCTTCCCTTGGGATCAAATAAATCGACACGTGGTACTCCCAGGCGAAGTGCTACTACGATAGTTCTGTGCGCTTGCAGAATCTCCTCTAGGTAGATTGCAATCTCTCTAGCTAGCTCCTACTAGTGTCGGGATTGATAACCTCATTTGACATTAGTAGATAGATGCTTTAGCTTCACTCCTTTAGGTATAGTGACTGGACTTGCTTCAAGCATTTCTGGCGTCGTTGCCAGGGATAGATTCCATAGTCTACTCCTAGTAACGACGTTGGCAAGTGTCAATAAGCATTTCTGGGCCGTTACCGGGGATAGTTGCCTAGCTCTATCTTTAGTGATGTTAAGAACTACCAACAACAGTCCCAATGATTTTTCTCTTTATCTCTGATGCGTCTTCCTTCTTCCCAGGACCTCCTATACTCTTCTTCTTCGAGTCATTCTTGGTACTCTTGTTCATCTCTTTCCCTTTGTATCTGGCTCCTTCCCTTCTGACTTTGCCATTTATTCAGTAAGATTCTAACAGTTGGACGCCTCCTTGCTTCTCTAGCCTTTGAAGTCTCAGGTTGATCATTGCTTTTCTTTCCTTTCATCTCCTGATACTCTTTGGCTGTTAATTGCTTCTTTGGGTCAACTGCTCCATCTGCTTTGGCTCTATCAGAGGTCAACACCTTGATCTCACTCCGAGGTGCTGAGGCTACCATGTTCTGTGGGAAAGGATGGCCATTGATGCCCATGCCTTTGGCCTTTTCCAGACCTATCCTCCCTTTAACGATCGCCCTTTGAATCATATCTCTAAAAACTCGGCAATCGTTAGTAGTATGGGTACCAGTATTATGAAATTTGCAGTACCTTTTGTTTTTAAGATCCTCGGCCGATGGGATAGTATGATTCCCAGTCAACTTGATCTGACCCTTTTCAAGCAAGTAGTCAAAAAATTTGTCGGCCTTAGTGATATCGAAACTATATTTCACATCTTTCTTGGTACTTTTGACCTTCGCCCAAGGCATGTATTCGTTGTTTTTCCAAACCCAGTCTACAGCAGCCACTTCTTCATCACTTTCGTCTTCTGAATTATCATTTTCATCCTCCAAGAAGAAACGGCTTTCTGCATTGTAGGCTTTCTTGGGCTTAAAGACCTGATTGTACCGATTTTGAGCATCGATACTTGCTACCTTTTTAGCTAAATCGGCCATGTTGTTACAACCGAAGCCGATTTTCTCTCTGATAGCAGGTGTCAAACCTCGAATTGCAATGCTAACCACCTCTGAATCTGGCAATGTCAAGGAATAGCATTTATTCTTCATCTCCCTAAATCTTTGGAGGTACTGGCACCCAGACTCATTATTAGTTTGCTTCATGTCAATTAAGTCCACTAAGCCCTTTTCCAACACTTCGAAGCCAAAATACTTATGGAATTTATCTTTCAAGTCATCCCAGCTTTGAATAGAATTAGGTGGCAGAGATGAAAACCATGAAAAAGCCGAACCAGATAGAGAAAGAGAGGGAACATTCTGACTTTAAGTGTTTGCTCATCACCGATCTCCCCAATCTGGACTAGGAACTGGGTTGTATGCTCCATAGTTGACACTGAACCGGTTCCTGTGAACCTAGTAAAATCAGGAATTCTATATCTTGGAGGAAGAATAACCTGATCAAACCATTCTGGATACGGCTTCTTGTAACCAGTCACTGTGGATTTTGGCGTTAAGCCAAATTGCTTCTGAACCAGGTCGGTTACCCGACTCATCAACTAATCAATCTGATTCACCATCTGCTGATAGCCGATGTTCTGTCCCCCAACGGTGTTGCCGTTGTATCCTGGGTTCTCCTAAGCATCCAAAGTATAGAAATCAGAGACATAATGATATCCCTGAGGGATATCACCAGATGCCACATTCCCTTGATATGGCGGCGTGTTGAAGTCTCTTGTGATGCGCCTTGTATGAGGAGCTATTTTTATAGCCGATGAGTACATATTATTACTCATATTCGGCTGTTGCACTGGCTGCGGTGTCATGCCCCTATTGGTAGTTCTTAACTTCACTAAAGATAGAGCTAGGCAACTATCCCCGGTAACAGCCCAGAAATGCTTGTTGATACTTGCTAACGTCGTTACTAGGAGTAGACTATGGAATCTATCCCTAGCAACGGCGCCAGAAATGCTTGTAGCAAGTCCAGTCACTATACCTAAAGGAGTGAAGCTAAAGTAGCTATCTACTAATATCAAATGGGGTTGTCAATCCCGACACTTGTAGGAGCTAGCTAGAGAGATTGCAATCTACCTAGAGGAGATTCTGCAAGCGCACAGAACTATCATAGTAGCACTTCGCCTGGGAGTACCAGGTGTCGATTTATTTGATCCCAAAGGAAGGCTAGGGTGGTGTATGAGTCGAGTCAAGGAGGGGATGAGAGTCAAATAATAAGAAAGGGAAAAGGAGAGAAGAGAAGAGAGGAGATGAAAGGCTAGAAAGAATTTATGAGTGGATGGGTAAGGATGAAATGAATGGTTAAGGTAAGGTGGATGGATAGGTAGATAGGGGGAAAAGATAACTAAGGATAACTAATATAACTAACTAATAACTAATAACTACTCCTAGATAACTACGAAGCAAGATAGGCAAATGTCAAATAAGCAACCAAGTTAAGTATAGTTTTATTCCTATCTTGTCAAGTACCGAGGCGTACTAGCCTTTACCACTGACTTAGGTTGAATGCTAGCACAACGAGCCTTACTGTTAAACTAGACCAACTACGTGGTGGAATTCAAGGCGCACAGGGCTGTCACCACCTGCTTGCTACCACAGCAATCCGGGGGTCTAGCCGTATCTGAAGGTAAGTCTATAACTAAGCACCATGCCTAATTATATTCTAACTATCTCTATCCTAGCCTAGAATAGAGACACCCTTGCGGACGTCAGAGCAAATACTTGACTTAATAAGATAAAAACTAAACTAACTAAGCAACCTATTGGCAAAGATCAAACACTAAGCACACTAGAGATTAACTACTATGGCAAACTGAATTGAAATGTAGGATAGCTAGGTACTCAAAGTATACTACTCAATACTGGTAAGTAGAATAAAGTAATACTTGAAATGATGAACTAGAATATAGTAAAGTGCTTGAGTTACAAGAGCAAAATCTGAACTGGATATGAAGGAAGACTCTTCCCAACTCCAGGACCGATTACTCGCACGCTTCTACTCTTGAGCTAAGCCTTGAGCAGCGCTTCCGCGAGGGCAATGAGGCAAGGATGCCTTGCTCTACTAGCTACCTACTTGCCTAAGCTTGGCTAAATCCTAAGCTATTAGCTCTCTAGCTTTAGCCTTGCTTTCCTCTTTGCTTCTTCCTACCTTTCCTTGCTTGAAGTGAAGTGACACCTCCAGGGGGTATTTATAGGGGGCAGCCAACCGACCTAGGGCAAACCCTAGTGGTGGGCGCTAGCCCTAGGTTGCGGCCGCCACCCCCCTGGCCCTTGGATGCACCGTCATTGATCCTACGGTCTCCAGGGACTCCTCCAAGGCGGTTCCAAGGTCGGTTGCATGTCCAAATAACCATCACATGGGCAATTAGGTCATGATCCACGTGACATCTCTTCTTAGCCCTCCGATGCCACCGACCTAGTGACCAAGGGCTAAGATTTGGCCCTGGGGTGGTAACACGGATCAGTGACATGGCACGGGAGAGTTTGGGCCTCTCCTTGGTGGCGGGCGCCACCTAGGGGTGGCGGGCGCCACCCCACTAGGGCCCAAATGGGCCCTGGTGAGTGGGCTCGGCCCCTGGTGGGTTCATTCTCCAAATTTGGTCCAAATCCTGCATTCAAATAAAAATCTGTGGACATGTGGAATTTGGTTAGTTTGAAACCTATTTGACTACTTTTCATGTCTTTTTGTTGAATTTTCGGGTAAAATGTTGATGGTAAAACAAGTGTTTAAGGACCATCAACAAGCTCCCCCAAGCTAACCTGTTGCTCGTCCTCGATCAACAATGCGGTTTAAGCATTGAGCATGAAATAGATAGCAACTTAAGATGTATACAAGTGCATATTGTATAGTGAGAAATAACAAGAAGAAGATTGGCAAGTCCTAATATAATTAGCAGATGCTTTATTTCATAAAGTGATCTGCGAACCCTTTATTGCAGTATTAGTCGTTTACTCTCTTGTCGGTTGCCTAGCTTAGGAAGTGCCATTGGAACCTATCCGCAATCTGCCCCGGGGTGGGATCCTTCGTGTCGAATACTGCTATCTTGTGCTCGTATCCAATACTTCTTGGCGAGCGCAAGAACTCATTTAGAAAACACGAAGGAATCCCTGGCAAGAATAGGTAAAGACTCGAGCAATAAAGGACAAGAAGGCACAGATTGCGGCCTAGCTTACTTTAGGTAGGGAACCCCTATTGCTAGGGAGTAAGCTGCCGCTGGAAGGGTCCCCGAGGGGGGCCTTTCCTGCGAAAGTGACCGACGCGACGCTATACCGGAAAGGCCCCTCGGGGTTAAAAAGAAAGGTATGGAATTCTTTATTCTTTAACTCATAGCTTTGGAAGGTTGGTTCGGAAAAACCCTTTTTAAAAAAGGTTTCCCTCCGAACCTCCCTTCCAAAAAAGTGGTGGAAGGTGCACCTATCTATCTACTATTCAGTTAAGTGGTTAGGTGCACCACTATCTAGTAATAACAAAGCCCAAGCTTGGGGGGAAGGATCCCCCCAATCCCGCCTCATATTTATTATACGTAGCTACCTGTCTGAAACCCCGCTTTGTTTGTTATTATTAGGTAGTTATATAACGCTCCCTCCGATCTACGGGATAGAGATCCCTTCCTGCCAGGAAGGTCTCTCTCTCCCTTGATCTCTGGATAAAGGGTTGCCATCACTCTGCTTCCCGAAAATAGGGATAAAAAGAATTAAAGACTTCTATACCTTTCCGGGAAGCAGAGCAGAGGGAGCAGAGCCCTCGCCCCTCCGAGGGGTCGGGGCTGTACATTGCATAACTATCATGATAGATATCAATCTATCAAGATAGTTATATAGGCAGGGTTAACTAACTCATCAGAGTTAGATCGGTCGTCTTCCCCTTAGGGGGGAAGAGCTCCCTTCTCTTTATATCTGGTAGGGTTTCCCAACCTATTTGGTTGGGTCCCTACCTACTGTCTTTAGTATTAAGGGGAATTCCTCCCTTTGGTCGGATACTCTTTTATCTTTATCTTCTTCTTTCAAGAAGAAGATTGGCAAGTCCTAATATAATTAGCAGATGCTTTATTTCATAAAGTGATCTGCGAACCCTTTATTGCAGTATTAGTCGTTTACTCTCTTGTCGGTTGCCTAGCTTAGGAAGTGCCATTGGAACCTATCCGCAATCTGCCCCGGGGTGGGATCCTTCGTGTCGAATACTGCTATCTTGTGCTCGTATCCAATACTTCTTGGCGAGCGCAAGAACTCATTTAGAAAACACGAAGGAATCCCTGGCAAGAACAGGTAAAGACTCGAGCAATAAAGGACAAGAAGGCACAGATTGCGGCCCAGCTTACTTTAGGTAGGGAACCCCTATTGCTAGGGAGTAAGCTGCCGCTGGAAGGGTCCCCGAGGGGGGCCTTTCCTGCGAAAGTGACCGACGCGACGCTATACCGGAAAGGCCCCTCGGGGTTAAAAAGAAAGGTATGGTATATCATTAATCATAGCAATGTGGGGCTTATAGCTTTTCACTTCAAACATGCAAGAGTGAAATAAAGCAGTAGATAGGAAACTTTTATCTTGCTTGGGTTTGACTAGGATTCTGTCTGGAGGTTTTTTAAGGTTTTCAAAAGATAAAAACTTGCTTAAGTCCTCCAAGATTCACTCAATCACTCAATGGTGTTTAAATCCTCACTTAGGCCAAAATGTAGCCTCTCCTATTTCTAAAGAATGATATGGGGAGTTATAGGTAGGCTAAGAATCATGAGCAAATTGCATAATGTTTATTGCTAAGCTAGACACTCAGATCATAAGGAGCAGCAAATCATAAATATTGATCAAGATGTGCATGTGTGGTTATGTGGAAGTGTATAGAGAGATATTTCATAATCCTTCCTAGTTAATTTCTGGGGTCTAGAGCTAATGATAACTCTCTCTTTTTCTTTACTCGATACATAGTGAGTAGACAAAAATGTGTCCTCACATTTTCTTAGGACATAGTCCTCTCTTGAGCTAGTTTGCTCACATATCTCTTTTTTTTATATCTCTCTTTTTTTAGCTCTAGATTTCCCAGATTGTTTATAGGAAAGGATTTTAGAAATGAAAAGGGGGAAGAGAGAGAAATGCTTATTCCCAGTGTAGGAATAGCATAAGGCTAGCAATGGAACGTTTGGCAAGGTATTGCATATCTCCAGTGTAGAGAATGAGCAATTTATTTGGTGGTTGCAAACTTCCAAAGTGGAGAGTAAGCAATTTATGGTGGGTGTGTGTATCTTGATCAATAGAAATGATAAGCTTCTCTACTAAGATCTATGAGGTCTAACAAAGCTCAACACAAACAAAGCTCTTTGTCGTTTTGACTAACAAATATTTGGCTAGTGGTGGGATAGGGTAAAATCCAGGAGGAACTTTTAGCAAGGTTTTCATGATTTTTAAAAGAAATCCACCAGATTAGGTCCTAATTTCACCTTAGCAAGTTTAAAGAATTACTCCATTTCCAACTAACTTTATTCACTAAGCATGATTTTAGTTAAAACATGTGCAACCCACAAAAGCTACAACTTAGATAAAAACTTGTTATTCTAACTATAACAATAGCATTTGCATGGCATATTTTATTTCTTATTCAGGTTCCAACATTTTTAAGCAGATTTTATCATTTTTACTCATGGGATAATTACTTAGGCAAGTATATAACATTCAAAAATTTTCAAAAGATATAGAATTTAAGAACCGAACATAAAGAGTAAGGTTGAAACATACCTTATTGGCGCGAGGATCTCCCCCAAGCTGGCTTCTTGCTTGGTGAAGGGTCTTCATCTTTCTCGGTCGGAGCTCTTGTTCTTATATTATTAAAAAGGAAACTAACTAATGTTGTGAAAAAGGGAAACTATCCTATTATGCTATTTTATTATTCTAGCTAAGTTAACATATACTTATGCATATAACTAATGATAACTAATTTTTTTAGTTACATGCATGACATATGTTATTTATTTGAAAAAGGGAAATTTGAAGGGAAATTTAAAAGTAAATCCATACCTTAGATCCATGGAATTTCATCATTATTGGGTGGATCTTCTTCCTTGGGTGCTTCTTCTTTAAGTACTTCATCGGGTTCTTCTTCTTTTGGCACCTCTCCTTTGTTATGTGAATTACACAACTCAGGAGAAGGTGGTTCTTTCTTTCTGTTCCACCTTGTTCTTAGGCGCCTCTTCTTGGTACGAATGGGCTTTGCTTCCTGCATGTTAGCGGCATATGCGGGACCACGGGAAAAGGAGAATATTTCCTTCCTGCCTCCTAATGTCATTTGCATTTTACCACTCCCCATATATATGCAAGCATCAACAGTGTTCAAGAAAGGTCTACCTAAGATTAGAGGCACATCTTTCCTATTTCTCATATCTAGTATTATGAAATCAGCAGGAACATATGATCCTCTAATATGAACAGGTAAATCAGTGACTATTCCTTCTACATAGCATGTTGATTGATCAGCTAGCACGACATAGGCAGATGTGGATGACATGGGTGGAAAGAACGAGTTTTCATAGAAATCCTTAGATAAAATGTTCACACTCGATCCTAAATCACACATGGCATTTTTAAAGATTTCACCAAAGATTGAGCATCTAATTATGGGACTACCAGGATCACCCTTTTTAACAGTCATGATTTGATCTTCATAATAGTTAAAATATTTTATTTCAACCATATTTGCAGTTTCCATGTTAGGTTTAGCCGGAATTTTGCCAGTTTCAAAAGATGGTATGATCGCAGCAAGTTGAGCTAATTGGGTTTCTAACATCTTATTAAAGCTAAGTTGATTTTTCAGAGCAGATGAGAAATCTTCTAATTTAGCATTTATGTTCTCAAGCATTTTATCATTTGACATTAATTTCTTATTCAAAAATTCAGTAGTTCTACCTTGAGAGTAGACTAGATTCTTTAAGAACGAGAAATTATCAGTACTTTGGAAATTAGAGTGAGGGAATGAATTATTACCTTGAGAGTTGGAGTGCTGATTCCATCCTTGATTTTGTTGACGGAAACCGTTGTTGTTGTTGTTTATGATGAAGTTCAAATCTTCATGTAACTCGGGGCAATGGTTCCCAGAATGTCCGGTTTCTCCACATACTTCACAAGTCATGTAGGATTCTAGAGATTGGACACTCTCTTGTTGGTTCATTTTCTCACAGCTGTCCAGCTTCTTGGCCAGCAGGTCCATCTTGGCCACGATCATGTCGACCTCCTTAAGGGAATGCATACCTCGCTTACGGGGCTGCAGTCTCCCGTCATTCCATCCTTGGTTCGACACCATCTTCTCTATGAGAGCCTTAGCATCTGCAACATTCATAGAAAAGAATGCACCGCAGGCGGCGGCATCCAAATGGCTTCTAGAGAGTGGGGTTAGGCCATGGTAGAAGTTCTGGATCAACAGTCAATCCTCCATACCATGGTGTGGACAAGCAGTGACGTACTCTTGCATTCTCTCCCAAGCCTCGGGAATAGATTCCTCGGCTTGTTGCGTAAAGCTGGAGATTTTGTTGCGAAGAGCGTTCGTCTTGCCCATCGGAAAGAATTTGGCGAGAAAAGCATTGGAACACTTGTCCCATATGTCTACAGCGTTGCGATTGGTATAGAACCATTGCTTCACTTTTCCTAAGAGAGAAAAAGGAAAGAGACGAAGACAGATGGCTTCTTGGGTTATCCCCTTAATGGTGAAGGTGCCGCAAATCTCCAAAAAATGTTGGAGGTAAGCATTGGCATCCTCATGAGCTTTGCCACAGAATGGGCTAGCTTGGACCATCGTGATCAGAGCCGGTTTCAACTCGAAATTGAGGTTGGCATCGATCACGGCTGGTCCTGTCGCTACATTGGCGGCAGAAGGAGCAGAAAACTCACGAATGGTCTTATTGGCCATCGTGAAGGTAGAACGAGATAAGAGAGAAAGAAGTTGAAGAAGATGAAGGAAAAAGATAAGAAGGACTAAGGAAAGAAAGAATGGGGAAAGATGGGATTCGCTAAGCGGGAGCTTAAGCAAAGATAAATTCGACAAGGACTCGAAGGATACACTGATTGCCTTCCCCGACAACGGCGCCAGAAATGCTTGTTGGTAGTTCTTAACTTCACTAAAGATAGAGCTAGGCAACTATCCCCGGTAACGGCCCAGAAATGCTTGTTGACACTTGCTAACGTCGTTACTAGGAGTAGACTATGGAATCTATCCCTGGCAACAGCGCCAGAAATGCTTGTAGAAAGTCCAGTCACTATACCTAAAGGAGTGAAGCTAAAGCAGCTATCTACTAATATCAAATGGGATTGTCAATCCCGACACTAGTAGGAGCTAGCTAGAGAGATTGCAATCTACCTAGAGGAGATTCTGCAAGCGCACAGAACTATCATAGTAGCACTTCACCTGGGAGTACCAGGTGTCGATTTATTTGATCCCAAAGGAAAGCTAGGGTGGTGTATGAGTGGAGTCAAGGAGGGGATGAGAGTCGAAGAATAAGAAAGGGAAAAGGAGAGAAGAGAAGAGAGGAGATGAAAGGCTAGAAAGAATTTATGAGTGGATAGGTAAGGATGAAATGAATGGTTAAGGTAAGGTTGATGGATAAGTAGATAGGGGGAAAAGATAACTAAGGATAACTAATATAACTAACTAATAACTAATAACTAATAACTACTCCTAGATAACTACGAGGGCAATGAGGCAAGGATGCCTTGCTCTACTAGATACCTACTTGCCTAAGCTTGGCTAAATCCTAAGCTATTAGCTCTCTAGCTTTAGCCTTGCTTTCCTCTTTGCTTCTTCCTACCTTTCCTTGCTTGAAGTGAAGTGACACCTCCAGGGGGTATTTATAGGGGGCAGCCAACCGACCTAGGGCAAACCCTAGTGGCGGGCGCCAACCCTAGGTGGCGGCCGCCACCCCCCTAGCCCTTGGATGCACCGTCATTGATCCTACGGTCTCCAGGGACTCCTCCAAGGCGGTTCCAAGGTCGGTTGCATGTCCAAATAACCGTCACATGGGCAATTAGGTCATGATCCACGTGACATCTCTTCTTAGCCCTCCGATGCCACTGACCTAGTGACCAAGGGCTAAGATTTGGCCCTGGGGTGGCCACACGGATCAGTGACGTGGCAGGGGAGAGTTTGGGCCTCTCCTTGGTGGCGGACGCCACCTAGGGGTGGTGGGCGCCACCCCACTAGGGCCCAAATGGGCCCTGGTGAGTGGGCTCGGCCCCTGGTGGGTCCATTCTCCAAATTTGGTCCAAATCGTGCATTCAAATAAAAATCTATGGACATGTGAAATTTGGTTAGTTTGAAACCTATTTGACTACTTTTCATGCCTTTTTGTTGAATTTTTAGGTAAAATATTGATGGTAAAACAAGTGTTTAAGGACCATCAACAGCCCCCAGGGTTGATCATCATCTGATTTCCATTGCCATTTGGAGCATTGGTTTGATGTCCAGTAGAAGTTCCAGCTCCTTGATTGTTTCCAACGTTATAGGCTGGACCTCTTCTATCACCACTCATGTTGAAAACTTCCTTCATGGCATTTGTGAGGCTGTTGAGAAAAGCCTCATTACGGTTCATCAAGGTGGCAGACATTGCTTTGCCGATTACTTCTTGCATGGCATTGTGCTGAACTTGAACTATTGGATCAACGTGTCCATCAAAAACCACTCTTGGAAGATGGGACTTCTGAGTGATCTTCTTATCTCTAGTCTTGCTGAAACTCAATAAGCACATGTTTCGATATTGATCGACAGCTTCTCCTATTAAGCGCTGAGTTTCCTCTGGGAGTTCTTCCATCTTTACGCGCAGTAATTCTTCATTGTCAAACATCGTGACTTCAGACGATTAGGTCCCACCGAGCGTGCCAAAAGAATGTGTTGACACAAAATCTCGGTCGGGATGTGTCAAGCACACTCGGGCGCACGGTTCTCAGAGGAGTACAGAGCAGGTCCTGACCTCCTGAACCTTCAACGAGCGGTGGTGCCGATTCTCAGCAATAATCGACTTCGGGCGTGCCAGTAAATTTGACCTGTAATTGACAAGGAGAGGACAAACATCGTTAAATCGTGGAACCTGCCGGTTTGATGCCAGACAGTTCCAAATTGTGCGGCTCTGATATAGCCATTTGCCTTTAGGATATTGACTACAAAGTCAACTCCCATAAGATTGTAAAATTGCGAAAGAAGGTATGAAGCATAACGGCTAAGACATATGCAAGATGAATGTTTATAGTAAGTAGACAGCCGATAAGCTTAAAAGATATTTAAAGATCTATATGCACGTTTAACTGATATGAAATCAATGTATCGACTGAATGCATGAGCAGTTCTATTCGCTAACAGTAGGGTGTCTCCATGCAGCCATAATAACAAATAGATCGATAAAATAACTTAAACACCAACAGTGAGGTGTCTCCATGCAGCCTTGATGATGGTCAAGTTAGATCACGTCTCATGCATAAAGTAGATCCATTGATTCCAGACCACTTAAAAGAACATATTATATTATGAAGAAAGCGTAACCGGATCGGCTATTTCAGCCAATACGGGGCCCATGAGGCACGAACAAGATCTACCCGGCAAAAGCATGACTTGAACCAAGATAAACAAACTTAATCTACCATATATATCAGTGGGGTTCAGAAATAAAGCCGTAATAG
The DNA here is from genome assembly GCA_009763385.1 of Coix lacryma-jobi var. lacryma-jobi. NCBI lineage: Eukaryota > Viridiplantae > Streptophyta > Magnoliopsida > Poales > Poaceae > Coix > Coix lacryma-jobi. Next base: position 87,864,927 of record CM019824.1, on the reverse strand, counting down.
ACATGTTAGATCAAATCTATTGCTCTTAGATCGAATCGCACTTTTACCGGATATCTCGAACGCACAACATGTAACAACCAAGATTCGCAAAAATAACCGATGAGAGGCTTGTATCGGCTATTTTCTCTGTTGTGAGCGTGTGAGCCTCGGAACAGCCGATACTACGCATTCATTGAGCGTAGGCTGTGGCGGAACCGTCCTGATTATAAGAGCTCAAGTATTATCTTAGTCAAATCCGTCTGACTTCGACCCATACTTGAACCCATATAACCCCGGTAGTCCGGAAATCTCGAAGGATTTCTTACACCAGAACATACAGGATCGCGTCGTTCAAAGGTTACATCCGTAAAGAGACATCACAGTGAAATGAAATCGAATTTAAAACATCAGAGTGCGGAATTTAAAACAGAGTTATTACAATATTGAGTTTAAAAGTGCGGAAGCTCGAATAAGTTTAAAACACGACCACAACAAACGTGGTCCAAATAAAACATTGTTTGATAAACCAACTCAACACAAGTCATTCCTCCTTTTTAAGATAGTGTGCCACCAGTAGTCTTAGTCCGGCAAAAGAAGGAGGAAAGCTTCTTGACGACCCTGCCCTGGGCCTACTCCTCATCACCTTCCACTGGGTAGAGGCAGTGCTTACAATAGCCAAAGTAGACCTGGCCATCTGCAACAAACGGGATAAACCCTGAGTACGGGAATGTACTCAGCTAGACTTACCCGTCTAACTGAAAATAAAAGACTCCAAGGGTATGCAAGGCTTTTGAGGTGGAGCTGGGATCTTTTAGTTGCGAAAGGCTCAAATTCAGATAAGGGATAATTAATGATTATGAAGAGTTGTTACTTTTAAACCTACTCCTTAGTTCTAGGTTATTACCTGTACTAGAGCACTCACTTGAATCTAACAAACAATAATATAACCATATCCAGTTGACTTATCCACATTTTAGTTGAACCTTTAAACATCACATGGAGTTGTATCGTGGTGAAGCTCGTCATAGTTTCCCACTAACCGGGGGAGACGGCGACTCGAATCGAATTCCAAATCAGCTGATGAAAGACCTTTAATACCAGCCCACACTTTCCCCGTCGGGTCCATGCATTGGGCAACCGCTCGACGCTTGTTCGTGGTGGTAATCGTCGCGGCTCAAGCACGGACCGCCCAATCAGAGTCTGGCGATGGCCTCACGCGGCAGATCGCAACTTCCGTACTAGAGGGCACGACACGGGTTGAGACCGGCCCGAACAGCTTCTAACCGGCTTTGGGGTCGATGATTACGGCACCGACATATCCCTAAGTAAAAGGGCGCGTTCAAAAATGAACGAGGGCCAACATCGATACAAACCTATACGATCCAACGGATGAACTGCCCCAAGTTTCCAAACTTGTGCCCTGCCATCCCGTTGACCGTTTTTCATTACTACTCAGGTTCTTTTCCACGATAGCAAATATAGCCAACCGTGATCCGGTAAATACCCATCGGGGTACTACGGAAACATCCTTAACTACTACTTTTATTAAGCAGGCTAAGCAATTCTACATTATTAAGCAGTAGCAGGATAACAAGGCAGGTAATAATCAATAATCAAGGAATGGTAATGCAACAAATAGGATTCAGTCAACTCCTATACCTAATGCATCACAATATAAAAGGACTCAAGTAAATTAATTATAAAAACTGGGAGACTTAGAATGCTCCGGGGCTTGCCTTGAGTGAAAACCGAGGCCTCGTGGGAGGGGCACTCGGGCAGGTTAGTGTCGGCCGCGGGGTCTGCTTCCTCCGACTGTTGGAGCTCTTGGATCTCCGGCTCGACGCTTGGCTCCTGCTCTTGGTGAAGCTCCGGCGGGGTCGATCCTATTGCGTGCGATGAATTTATAATTCAATAAATGCGGTGCAAGATGAAGTGGCATGAAAAGAATAACTCTTGCAAACCAACAAAGCCAACTTGTTGAACCACTTTTGACATTGGGGTCAACACTATTCAATTCATAAGACACAATCCAATAATCACCCTTTTCCACTTTTAATTAGATCAAAAGAAATTCCGATTGAACTGCAAGTGCATTTTTCTAGACTCAGAAAAATCCACAAAAATTCCAGAAAGTCAACAACACCTAATGGACTCTACTGAACAAGTTTCAGCCAAAGATAAAATACAGAGCTGCAGATACAAAAATGACAAGCAACTGCCTAAAAAGGTACTTTGAACTACAACCCTACTGTAAAAGAGTGCATAGCTCTATTTCCTATTTTTCCCAGATTCTACTTCACATTTCATATTTATCCAGAAAGTTCCATGACCAGAATCATCATATATTTTCTTACATGAATTTCTAAAGATCTATCCAGAAAAGCACAGTTGTAAAGCAACTACAAATTTTTCCATAAAACAGATCAAGTTTATATTTTTCTCAGACTCTTCATGACATACAGAGACTGCACAAATTTTCCCATTATTTTATTTCAACATATAAAACACCTTAACACTTATTCTAAGAAATCAGCAAAAAGAGACTTTTAGCTATAACAGTAACTTTTTCTACATAAGCAGTGCATCATATATTTTTCACAGGTACCAAACAGTATAATAAACTTACACAAAATTTTCCAGGAATTATCTCAACCAGAAAACACTTATAATCATTTATCTAAACAAAAGCATATAAACTGAAATAAATGAAAACAGTAAAATAAACTGCTATCAAAAATACATTCATATTTTCCCATGATAGATCTATTCATAAGAAAGCTAATAAAACTGGAAGCACTTCATTTGGATTTATAAAACAGGCTATACAAAAATAACAAGCATCTCTGGAAATTAAACCGAAAAAGAAAAACATTTAACTTCTCCCGGCTGGCTTGCGAGAACTCGGTCTATGGACCGGTAAGGGGCTGACGCGCGGGACCCGTGGGTCAGCAGAACCCATTCGGGCTCGGGCGCACGGCAGAAAGCGATTCGGCGAGGCCTGGCTCGAACGAGACCGCACCCGAGGTTTCGCTCGAGGCCGAGCTCGAGGCCGAGGCCTGGCTCGAGGGCTCGGGCGAGACGGAAAAACGCACGCTCGTCCGAGGCCTGGCTCGAGGGCTCGGGCGAGACGGAAGGACGCACGCTCGTCCGAGGCCTGGCTCGAGGGCTCGGGCGAGACGGAAGGACGCACGCTCGTCCGAGGCCTGGCTCGAGGGCTCGGGCGAGACGGAAGGACGCACGCTCGTCCGAGGCCTGGCTCGAGGGCTCGGGCGAGACGGAAGGACGCACGCTCGTCCGAGGCCTGGCTCGAGGGCTCGGGCGAGACGGAACCAGGGGAGGGATTGGTCCGGCGATTTCTCGCCGTCGGTGAGGTCGCCGGCGGGGAGGCTGGGCCCGGCGGACTCGTCTCAACGAGGCGCATCCAGCGGTACCAGTGGTTTGGCCAGCGCACGGCCGTAGCGTGCCGGCGGCGAGCGGCAGCGCACTGCGGCGGCGGCATCGCGCGGCTACGCCGTTTCCGGCGGTCGCCGGCTAAATTGGCAGGCGTGTGAGACTCAGTGAACCTAGAGGAGAGTCCTAGGGGTGATGGTTTGGCCGGAGGTGCGCTGGTGCGTGCTGGCTACGTGTGAGGTCCGCGATGGCGGCAATGGCGCTCGGCCGTGGTGAACAGAGGGATAGGGAATGGTAGCGATAGGGCTAGCTGGTGTTCTCACCTTGCCTTGGCTTGGCGAAGCTGGAGGAGGAAGAAGGGAGGCGGTGGAGCTCGGGTCGGGGACGAACGGCTCCGGGCTCCGAGCGGCGCTGAAAGCTTCCGCGGCGGGGCTCTTCGGACTTCGGCGTCGGTGGAGCTCGGCGGATGACGCGGGGGTGCGCACCGTGTGTCCGAGACGAAGGCGGGGCAGTGGCCGGGGTTAATCGGCCGGTGATGGAGGTGGTGACTGGAATTTGGGAAGGGGCCTTGCGGCGGTGGTTGCAGTGAGCGGAGAGTGCTCAGTTTGCTTCGTGCGCGGGTGAGAGTGGGGAGTGAGAGCGAGAGTGAGTGTGCGAGAGAGCGGGCGAAGGAGCGGAGGGTGGAGTGCTCGGGCTTTTGGTCGGCTCGGCCGGCCGGTGGTCGTGGCGGGGGCCACGGCGGCGCGGTCGGCGAGGCGGCTCGGCAGTCGAGGATGCGCGGGAGTGGCCGGCGAAGATCGCTGGCGTGCTCCGGTGGGAGAAGATCGGAGAGGGAGTGGTCAGCGCGGATTTGGCGCAGAGAAGGGGCGCCACGCGGCAAGCCGGCCGGCGTACGGCGCGGCCGTGTCAGGTGGCCGGCGCGCGGTGCGCGGGCGGCGCGCGCGCGGGCGAGGCGGCGAGCGCTGGGCCGAGGCGGGGAAGCGAGCCGAAAGGCCGGATGGGCCGAAAGGTTGGCGCCGAGAAAGAAAAAGATTCTTTTTCTTTTTCCAGAAATTTCAAAGTTTGACTTCTCAAAAAACAGTTTGAAAAACTCCAAACCAGGCTTTGACCCAAATATAAAAGTTGCTCGAAATATTTTTCTCTACAACTTTCATATAGAACACTTTTTCTGAAAACCATTTATAAATCCTCCTTAAGAATAAAGTCAAAATCAAAGCATCAAGTCAAATAGAAATCCAATTTCAAATAAACAACAAAAGATCAAAGGCATACTTTTACACATGAAATGATGCAATGCATTGCTTATGCTTTCTTAGTGGCTAAATGCAGTGCCTAATGCAGTGCTTGACACCAGGGTGTCACAGCCCTTCCCCCCTTAAAGAAATCTCGTCCCGAGATTTAAGTTACGTACCAATCTTTATAAAAAGCGGGGTAGTTTACGCTTAGGTACTCCTCGGTTTCCCATGTAGCATCGTTGGGTCCGTGATTACTCCAGAGAATCTTGTAAGTCTTCACTGTTCGGTTACGAGTCTCTCGAGTCTTGGTATCCAAAACCTCCTTAGGTTGTTCGTAGTACTCCAGATCTGATCTGATCGTGACATCCGGGACTCGAACTTCCTCTTGTTCGGGAACTCGAAGGCATTTCTTCAGCTGTGATACGTGGAACACCGGGAAAACTGCACTCATCACTGGGGGTAACTGCACTTCATATGCCACTTTTCCCTTCTTTGCTATGATCTGGTAAGGTCCCACATATCGAGGTGCTAGCTTCTTTTTAATTCCAAAGCGTTGGACCTTTCTCATAGGTGAAACCTTGAGATACACATAGTCTCCAACTTCAAATTCCAAAGGTCTCCTTCGGGTGTCAGCATAACTCTTTTGTCGAGACTGTGCTACCTTGATATGTTGCTGTACTGTTCGCACAATTTCCTCGGCATCTTTTACATAATCGGACCCATAGAATCCTCGATCTCCAGACTCAACCCAATTTACTGGGGTTCTGCATCTTCGTCCATATAGAACCTCAAAAGGTGCCATTTTTATACTTTCTTGATAACTGTTATTATATGAAAACTCAGCAAGGGGTAACCATTTCTCCCATGACTCTCCTGAAGACAAGACACAAGCTCTCAGGATATCTTCTAGAATCTGATTTACTCTCTCCGTTTGCCCTGCGGTTTGGGGGTGGTAGGCGGAACTTCTTACCAACTTGGTTCCTAATTCCTTGTGCAACTGTTCCCAAAAATGTGCTATGAACTGGGGTCCTCTATCAGAGACAATCCTTTTTGGAATCCCATGTAATCTCAAGATATTCTGTATGTACAGGTCTGCATACTGATGCGGTCGGTGGGTAGTTTTGACTGGTATGAAGTGAGCCACTTTAGATAACCGATCCACAATAACCCAAATTGAATCATTCCCTTTCTGAGTAGTGGGAAGTCCGGTGATAAAGTCCATACTGATCTCTTCCCACTTCCACTCTGGGATTGACAACGGTTGTAACAGTCCTGCAGGCCTCAGGTGTATAGCTTTTATCCTGCAGCATGTATCACATCTGGCCACGTAGGCTGCGACCTCTTTCTTCATCTTCGACCACCAATATCTGGTTTTCAAATCCTGATACATCTTACTGCTTCCTGGGTGGATAGACAACTTTGAATTGTGAGCTTCACCCAGAATTCTTCCTTTCAGCTCTGCATCCTTAGGAACGACTAACCTCTGGTTATACCACAAGATTCCCTGATTATCAGTCCTGAAGTTCAAAGAACTATTGGTTTCTAACCTCTTCTTTATCTGACAGATTTCTGCATCGGACTTTTGTCTCTCGATGATGTCACTTTCTAAGGTGCACTGAAGAGTGATATTGTTTAACATGATAGGGTGCATAAGATTAAATCCATCTTCCAACAGTGGTTGTAGAGAGTTGCAATGAGTCTTGCGACTCAAGGCATCAGCTACAACATTCGCTTTTCCAGGGTGGTAATGCACTTCCAGGTTATAATCCTTAATTAGCTCTAACCATCTTCTCTGCCTCATATTCAACTCTGGCTGGGTGAAGATATATTTCAGACTTTTATGATCCGTGTACACATGACATAGATTTCCCATAAGGTAATGTCTCCATATCTTGAGTGCATGCACGACGGCTGCTAATTCCAAATCATGAGTGGGGTAATTCTCTTCGTGTGGTCTCAACTGACGAGAAGCATAGGCGATAACTCTTCCATTTTGCATGAGTACACATCCGAGTCCAATCTTGGAGGCATCACAAAACACATCAAAAGGTTCCTCCAAGTTTGGCTGAGCCAAAACTGGTGCGGAAGTCAACAACGTTCGCAGAGTGCGGAAAGCTGTTTCACACTCTGGAGTCCATTCGAACTTCTTGTTCTTCTGTGTCAAACGTGTCATAGGCTTGGCTATTCTTGAAAAATCCGGAATAAACCGACGGTAATACCCTGCCAAACCTAAGAAGCTGCGAACTTCGTGTACGGTGGTAGGTGCTTGCCAATCCATAACTTCCTGTACTTTAGAAGGGTCTACAGAGATTCCTTCCTCTGAAAGGATATGACCAAGGAAAAGTACCTTCTTCAACCAAAACTCACACTTACTGAACTTAGCATACAACTTATGCTCTCTAAGTCGGGTCAGAACAACTTGTAGATGCTCAGCATGATCCTTCTCATTCTCAGAGTATACCAAAATATCATCGATGAACACTACGACAAACTTGTCCAACTCTGGCATGAAGACGGAATTCATCAGGTACATGAAATGTGCCGGTGCATTAGTCAACCCAAAAGACATAACCAGATACTCGTACAGTCCATATCTAGTAGAGAAAGCTGTTTTTGGTATGTCCTCACGTCTGATCTTGATCTGATGGTAACCTGTCCTTAGGTCGATTTTGGAGAACACTTTTGCTTTAGACAACTGATCAAACAAGACGTCAATCTGGGGTAAGGGGTACTTGTTCTTTATAGTTACTGTATTAAGCGGCCTATAATCCACACACATCCTCAGAGTCTTATCTTTCTTTTTCACAAAGATAGCGGGACATCCCCAAGGCGACGAACTAGGGCGGATCAAACCTTTATCCAACAGCTCTTGCAATTGAATCTTAAGCTCTGCTAGCTCTTTAGCGTGCATTCTATACGGTCTTCGGGATATGGGTGCTGTTCCAGGGATTAACTCGATAGCAAACTCCACATCCCTATCTGGCGGTAGTCCAGGCAACTCATCAGGAAAGACATCCGGAAACTCACATACTACTGGGATCTCAGCTATCTGTTTTGCCGTGATATTGAACAACACTCCAATCTCATGGGGGTTTCGGGGTAACTTGAACCTGAAAGAAGATCCATTCCTGGGACTAACCATGGACACTATTCTCTCTGCGGTGTCTAGATTAACCTTCCATAGTTTCATCCAACCCATACCCAAGATTACATCCAGACCTAGACCAGGAATGACTATGGGGTCCACTATGGCCTTTTTATCCCCAAAGGTCATTTCTACTCCTTTAGCCATTTTTCGCGCGGAGAGAACGGCTCCGGCGGAACTTATCTGATATCCCCGGTCTAACTCTATCAACTCAAGATTACTTCTCAAAACAAAACTCTCACTTATGAAAGAATGTGATGCTCCAGAATCAAACAACACAACTGCGGGGCATTGATTAACAAGAAACGTACCAGCGGTGACAGGCTCTCCTTCTGGCACTTCTTCCACAGTGGTGTGGTGCACATGACCGGTACGAGGCTGGGGCTGAGTGTACTGCTTCTTCGGTCGAGGGCACTGACGTGACAGGTGTCCGGTTTGACCACAGTTGTAGCATGGGCCAATTACGTACGGAGTCCTGGAACCTGCTGCATTTCCTGCTTTGCTCTTGTTTTGCATCATGGGGGCGGTGTAGGGCTTCTGGAAACTAGGACGGGGACGGTTGGTGGTGATCTTTTTCTGTGGGGGACGGTACCTTGCTCCAGTGACAGGCGGGCGGTACGGGGCGCGTGCTCCGAAAGTGGTCCTCTGCTGGGACGAACCTCCTTCGTTCGCACGGCGGCGTGTCTCTGCTGCTAGCCGGCTGTCATTGGCCTCTTGGTTGAGACAGTCACTGACGAAGTCACTAAAGGTGGTGCGGTGACTGTTACCCATCTTGGATAGCATTGTGGCACTCATGCCACGCTTGAAACTGGCAATCTTCTTGGCCTCAGTATTTACAAAATCTGGGGCATAGCGAGCCAGATTGTTGAAGCTGTGGAGGTACTCTGATACGGACCTGGTCCCCTGGGACAACCTCATGAACTCGGCAATCTTCATTTCCATCAGACCACTAGGGATGTAGTGGTTGCGCATAGCAGTAGAGAATTGATCCCAAGTAACACGTGCATTAGCTGGCAGAGATGCACGGTACTGGGTCCACCACAAACCTGCGGGTCCTTCCAACATGTGAGCGGCATACTCCGCTTTAAGCTCTTCCGTCAGACGAAGCAGACGGAACTTCTGTGTGATAGAGTTGAGCCATTCATCAGCTTCGAGCGGCTCAGTGGCTTCCTTGAACACTGGAGGACGAGTGTCCAAGAAATCACGGTAGGAGCTATACTGGTTGGGCTCCGGGCCTTGGCGCTGCTGATGCTGTTGCGCGGTGTTGTTGGCGATGTTGCGGAGGGTGGCCTCCATGTGCCTCTGCATTTCTTCCATGTTCCTCTGGCTACCTAGGAACTGTCCAAAGAACGCTTCAGGCGTCATTGGCGGCGGCGGGGGAGGTGGCAAGTTCTCCTCCGGTCCTGCTCCCTGCCCACGCTGGCTGCGGGTGTGTGCCGGCATCTGCATATCCCATGAATAAGCAATCATTAGGTGATGTTACGCCGATCATGAATAAATACTGTGTTGTACATAAATTCGGAAATTTAGCACACGTCCAAGTATAATTACTCATTTCCATACAACATCACAGAACAATTGCTTGGAATTAGACATGCAAACGACGGATTTCCATAAAAGAGGTGCCGGATCAAAGTCCGGACTTTGTCCAAAAGCCATTACATGCCATCATAAGTTAAACATAAAACCATCACATGTTTGGATCATTACATCACTTAGCGAGCAAGCTCAAGCTATACAAAAGAAAACGATCTCTAACAAACTAGCGCTCAGGGATCTCCAGCGGCGGATGCAGCGTCCTATGCGTCGACGTCGATCATCGGCTCGTCAGCATGAGCCTCCTCTGGTGGGGCGTCGGGACCAAGAACCTCTCCGTCCTGGGGATCTGGGGCCTCTGCTGCGGGAGCTGCTGGTGCTGCTGCCTCCTGTGCTGCATGATGGAACTCGTGGACGGCCTCGTGGAGCTGCTCGATGTAGACCTGCTGTGCGTTGATCTGCTGAACCAGAAGATGGGCTCCCTCTCTGAGGTGGTCAAGTGCGGCACGGGCCTCATCTCTCTGCAGAGACGCGGTCAGGTACATCTGCTCGGCGACTGTCCTGGCGGTAGACTGAGCTGCGGCAGTGGTGCGGGCGTCGTCGCGCTCAAGCGTGAGCTGCTGAATCCTCTCCTGTAGACGAACAACCTCAGCGTCGAAGTCCTCCTGAAGCTTCCTCTTGCTCTGGTAGGTGGCGGTGAGGGTGAAGGACACGCTCTCAAGAGTGTGCTCCAAACTCTCACATACACCCAACAGAGCTCCAGTGGCGCTCATCGCAGGTGTCTCGCAGTAGAAACGCTCCTCAGGGCTCCCTGTCAAGGCTGACTCTGGAGTCTGCTTCCAGCGCAATGGGAAAAGTGATCCACGGGGAAACACTCCTGCCATCGCACTGGCTAAGTCGGCGGGGAAACGGGCAATGATATCCTTCAGCACACGATATGCTGCCCTGTTAGCTCCATCCTTGGCACACGTGCCTCTGGTGATCTCTGTCCATCCTGTCCAGTGGGGCTTAGCAGGTAGAGCCTTGACCTTGATCTCCACCATGACCAAGGAATCCTGCCCGTAAATCTCCTTCTGCCACGAGTATCTGGGCTCCTGTCCTTCCTCGTAGCCAACGGCCTGCAAAATCCTCCAAAGGATCGTCGGCAACCCAAAGTAGGTCAGGAACGTCCTCCGGGTCAGCTTGGTGGCCAAGCGATGACGCGGAACTCCTCTGCCTCCGGTGGCCTTGCGAGCAGTCAACTTGGTCCGGGCCATCTGTAGAAACAAAGGGTTTCGAACTCTCGTGAGACAGATATTAAGTTGGCAAATTTTATAGAAAAGAGACAACTTTTAATTAAGGGGAGGTAATGTAAATGCAAGAATTTAAACATGATGCATGATCGTACTTACGTTCTCACTCACTATTAATGACTCGTAAGTCCTAACGTTCTAGTCGGTGGCAAGAACGATCTCTCATGCGTTATCTACACGTTCTACTCGTTCGCATAGTTAGTGTACCTGCAGAAGATTCATTTCAGCCCAACAAAATTCCCAATGATAAAACAACTGAGTATTGGCCAATACGCGCAAAATACATAGAAGCCAATACTAAACACCATGCACCAATAGAAATCACCCTTAAAATCATTGATACCCTCATATGTGTCTGCGTGGAGCTCGCACATATTTGGTATAAGAACTCTCACCTAGACCGACGGTTGGACGGTCATGCTCTCATATCTCACAAAATCATTTTATGCATGTTTTCGCAATCGACGCATTCTCTTTTCCCGAGAATGGACCAGCAAACAAAGATCCAACATGAAGCAAACCCTGAACCCTGTTAGCAGTTAAGCCACCTGAATCCTAGTACAGGGCTTAAGGACGAGACTGGGCACACTTAATAATTAAAATAGTTTTGAAAATAGTTTTGAAATACCCATTTTAGTTCGAAAATAGCTCTTTACGAAGGTAATCACTTGAACAATGCTCCGATACCAGCTGTGGCGGAACCGTCCTGATTATAAGAGCTCAAGTATTATCTTAGTCAAATCCGTCTGACTTCGACCCATACTTGAACCCATATAACCCCGGTAGTCCGGAAATCTCGAAGGATTTCTTACACCAGAACATACAGGATCGCGTCGTTCAAAGGTTACATCCGTAAAGAGACATCACAGTGAAATGAAATCGAATTTAAAACATCAGAGTGCGGAATTTAAAACAGAGTTATTACAATATTGAGTTTAAAAGTGCGGAAGCTCGAATAAGTTTAAAACACGACCACAACAAACGTGGTCCAAATAAAACATTGTTTGATAAACCAACTCAACACAAGTCATTCCTCCTTTTTAAGATAGTGTGCCACCAGTAGTCTTAGTCCGGCAAAAGAAGGAGGAAAGCTTCTTGACGACCCTGCCCTGGGCCTACTCCTCATCACCTTCCACTGGGTAGAGGCAGTGCTTACAATAGCCAAAGTAGACCTGGCCATCTGCAACAAACGGGATAAACCCTGAGTACGGGAATGTACTCAGCTAGACTTACCCGTCTAACTGAAAATAAAAGACTCCAAGGGTATGCAAGGCTTTTGAGGTGGAGCTGGGATCTTTTAGTTGCGAAAGGCTCAAATTCAGATAAGGGATAATTAATGATTATGAAGAGTTGTTACTTTTAAACCTACTCCTTAGTTCTAGGTTATTACCTGTACTAGAGCACTCACTTGAATCTAACAAACAATAATATAACCATATCCAGTTGACTTATCCACATTTTAGTTGAACCTTTAAACATCACATGGAGTTGTATCGTGGTGAAGCTCGTCATAGTTTCCCACTAACCGGGGGAGACGGCGACTCGAATCGAATTCCAAATCAGCTGATGAAAGACCTTTAATACCAGCCCACACTTTCCCCGTCGGGTCCATGCATTGGGCAACCGCTCGACGCTTGTTCGTGGTGGTAATCGTCGCGGCTCAAGCACGGACCGCCCAATCAGAGTCTGGCGATGGCCTCACGCGGCAGATCGCAACTTCCGTACTAGAGGGCACGACACGGGTTGAGACCGGCCCGAACAGCTTCTAACCGGCTTTGGGGTCGATGATTACGGCACCGACATATCCCTAAGTAAAAGGGCGCGTTCAAAAATGAACGAGGGCCAACATCGATACAAACCTATACGATCCAACGGATGAACTGCCCCAAGTTTCCAAACTTGTGCCCTGCCATCCCGTTGACCGTTTTTCATTACTACTCAGGTTCTTTTCCACGATAGCAAATATAGCCAACCGTGATCCGGTAAATACCCATCGGGGTACTACGGAAACATCCTTAACTACTACTTTTATTAAGCAGGCTAAGCAATTCTACATTATTAAGCAGTAGCAGGATAACAAGGCAGGTAATAATCAATAATCAAGGAATGGTAATGCAACAAATAGGATTCAGTCAACTCCTATACCTAATGCATCACAATATAAAAGGACTCAAGTAAATTAATTATAAAAACTGGGAGACTTAGAATGCTCCGGGGCTTGCCTTGAGTGAAAACCGAGGCCTCGTGGGAGGGGCACTCGGGCAGGTTAGTGTCGGCCGCGGGGTCTGCTTCCTCCGACTGTTGGAGCTCCTGGATCTCCGGCTCGACGCTTGGCTCCTGCTCTTGGTGAAGCTCCGGCGGGGTCGATCCTATTGCGTGCGATGAATTTATAATTCAATAAATGCGGTGCAAGATGAAGTGGCATGAAAAGAATAACTCTTGCAAACCAACAAAGCCAACTTGTTGAACCACTTTTGACATTGGGGTCAACACTATTCAATTCATAAGACACAATCCAATAATCACCCTTTTCCACTTTTAATTAGATCAAAAGAAATTCCGATTGAACTGCAAGTGCATTTTTCTAGACTCAGAAAAATCCACAAAAATTCCAGAAAGTCAACAACACCTAATGGACTCTACTGAACAAGTTTCAGCCAAAGATAAAATACAGAGCTGCAGATACAAAAATGACAAGCAACTGCCTAAAAAGGTACTTTGAACTACAACCCTACTGTAAAAGAGTGCATAGCTCTATTTCCTATTTTTCCCAGATTCTACTTCATATTTCATATTTATCCAGAAAGTTCCATGACCAGAATCATCATATATTTTCTTACATGAATTTCTAAAGATCTATCCAGAAAAGCACAGTTGTAAAGCAACTACAAATTTTTCCATAAAACAGATCAAGTTTATATTTTTCTCAGACTTTTCATGACATACAGAGACTGCACAAATTTTTCCATTATTTTATTTCAACATATAAAACACCTTAACACTTATTCTAAGAAATCAGCAAAAAGAGACTTTTAGCTATAACAGTAACTTTTTCTACATAAGCAGTGCATCATATATTTTTCACAGGTACCAAACAGTATAATAAACTTACACAAAATTTTCCAGGAATTATCTCAACCAGAAAACACTTATAATCATTTATCTAAACAAAAGCATATAAACTGAAATAAATGAAAACAGTAAAATAAACTGCTATCAAAAATACATTCATATTTTCCCATGATAGATCTATTCATAAGAAAGCTAATAAAACTGGAAGCACTTCATTTGGATTTATAAAACAGGCTATACAAAAATAACAAGCATCTCTGGAAATTAAACCGAAAAAGAAAAACATTTAACTTCTCCCGGCTGGCTTGCGAGAACTCGGTCTATGGACCGGTAAGGGGCTGACGCGCGGGACCCGTGGGTCAGCAGAACCCATTCGGGCTCGGGCGCACGGCAGAAAGCGATTCGGCGAGGCCTGACTCGAACGAGACCGCACCCGAGGTTTCGCTCGAGGCCGAGCTCGAGGCCGAGGCCTGGCTCGAGGGCTCGGGCGAGACGGAAGGACGCACGCTCGTCCGAGGCCTGGCTCGAGGGCTCGGGCGAGACGGAAGGACGCACGCTCGTCCGAGGCCTGGCTCGAGGGCTCGGGCGAGACGGAAGGACGCACGCTCGTCCGAGGCCTGGCTCGAGGGCTCGGGCGAGACGGAACCAGGGGAGGGATTGGTCCGGCGATTTCTCGCCGTCGGTGAGGTCGCCGGCGGGGAGGCTGGGCCCGGCGGACTCGTCTCAACGAGGCGCATCCAGCGGTACCAGTGGTTTGGCCAGCGCACGGCCGTAGCGTGCCGGCGGCGAGCGGCAGCGCACGGCGGCGGCGGCATCGCGCGGCTACGCCGTTTCCGGCGGTCGCCGGCTAAATTGGCAGGCGTGTGAGACTCAGTGAACCTAGAGGAGAGTCCTAGGGGTGATGGTTTGGCCGGAGGTGCGCTGGTGCGTGCTGGCCACGTGTGAGGTCCGCGATGGCGGCAATGGCGCTCGGCCGTGGTGAACAGAGGGATAGGGAATGGTAGCGATAGGGCTAGCTGGTGTTCTCACCTTGCCTTGGCTTGGCGAAGCTGGAGGAGGAAGAAGGGAGGCGGTGGAGCTCGGGTCGGGGACGAACGGCTCCGGGCTCCGAGCGGCGCTGAAAGCTTCCGCGGCGGGGCTCTTCGGACTTCGGCGTCGGTGGAGCTCGGCGGATGACGCGGGGGTGCGCACCGTGTGTCCGAGACGAAGGCGGGGCAGTGGCCGGGGTTAATCGGCCGGTGATGGAGGTGGTGACTGGAATTTGGGAAGGGGCCTTGCGGCGGTGGTTGCAGTGAGCGGAGAGTGCTCAGTTTGCTTCGTGCGCGGGTGAGAGTGGGGAGTGAGAGCGAGAGTGAGTGTGCGAGAGAGCGGGCGAAGGAGCGGAGGGTGGAGTGCTCGGGCTTTTGGTCGGCTCGGCCGGCCGGTGGTCGTGGCGGGGGCCACGGCGGCGCGGTCGGCGAGGCGGCTCGGCAGTCGAGGATGCGCGGGAGTGGCCGGCGAAGATCGCTGGCGTGCTCCGGTGGGAGAAGATCGGAGAGGGAGTGGTCAGCGCGGATTTGGCGCAGAGAAGGGGCGCCACGCGGCAAGCCGGCCGGCGTACGGCGCGGCCGTGTCAGGTGGCCGGCGCGCGGTGCGCGGGCGGCGCGCGCGCGGGCGAGGCGGCGAGCGCTGGGCCGAGGCGGGGAAGCGGGCCGAAAGGCCGGATGGGCCGAAAGGTTGGCGCCGAGAAAGAAAAAGATTCTTTTTCTTTTTCCAGAAATTTCAAAGTTTGACTTCTCAAAAAACAGTTTGAAAAACTCCAAACCAAGCTTTGACCCAAATATAAAAGTTGCTCGAAATATTTTTCTCTACAACTTTCATATAGAACACTTTTTCTGAAAACCATTTATAAATCCTCCTTAAGAATAAAGCCAAAATCAAAGCATCAAGTCAAATAGAAATCCAATTTCAAATAAACAACAAAAGATCAAAGGCATACTTTTACACATGAAATGATGCAATGCATTGCTTATGCTTTCTTAGTGGCTAAATGCAGTGCCTAATGCAGTGCTTGACACCAGGGTGTCACATAGGCTACTTTGTCAATCTTGGCTGGGCGAGATGTTGTTTAAAACGTAAATAAATGAATTAAAACATGAAACAACATTGATAACTTAATGAATCTATTAGCTTGCCAAGCTAATAGAGCCGATAACTAGCCAAGATCGACCAAAACAAGAGATTGATTAGAGTCAAGACAGTCTTACAAAGGACGAGCTTAGACCGATAACTAGCCATGCCATTGCTTAACAAGAGTTTGGTCCATGTCAATGCAACCTTATTATACGATGACACAAGCCATTGGTGAAACTTACAAGCAAACCGGAGGTCGGTCGATGTCGATGCAGCCCTGCCTGATTGAAGGTCTCGCCGAGATCTACGTTACTCCTACTCCTACGGTTTTGGCCGAGGGCCGGTTGTGTTTGATTGATTGTGTGTGTTACAAAAATCCGGGTTCTTAGCTATTTATAACCCGGTTGACTCCTGCCCTAATACGAGTAGATTACAAAAAAGGAAAAAAGAAAAGACGACCCGAACTTGCATCCTTGGTTGAGTCCGACACGCCTTCAAAGTCCATCGTGTTGGTCCGTGTGAAGCTTCCGGGTCACCTTCGACTCATGCAAGCTTTTATATTTTTAGGCCGATTTTTTCCCCAGTAAACCGGCTGTTTGTATTTACAAAATATCGAATTCTTTAGTCAAAAATCTGGTGTAAACAATAATTTTAGTCAAAGTTGAAAAACTTTGATTCTCCAAGATTTTTAGAATGACTTATAATTTGAAACGGAGGGAGTATCGTTTTAAAAATTGAGGAAAGTGTTTTGCTCGGTTTTGAAGAAGAAAAGCAGTTGAGGGAGGAGCCGCATCATCCCGAAGTCGCATCCTAGTGTATTGTGCCGGGCCGACACAGATATCACTGGCGACGGGCCATGTCGGCCGACGGTAGAGGAGGGCTTCAATCCGGTGCATTGTGCACAGCCTATTGGGCCATCTCTCTGTTAAAATTTAAATCTGGACCAATCCTTTTGGACCCAACACCGTCCTCGTGAACTCCGCCGGTGGATTGTTCGGAAAGGGATTCCTGACTGTGGCAGTTTCCAGTGCCTGGCAAATGACCCCCAGCATCAGTCCAAACCGTGACCACATGCAGACATCAGTTACCTTGTCCAGTTGTCCTCAAAGCACGAAAGCAAAGTACAGTACACCCTCCAGTCATAAAAATATTGAGATGAATGCCGGTTGCTTGCCCACCAATCACCATGTCCTGGACAGAAATATTTCTTGGCTTTCGATACGTGAGCATGAAGTTCTTGCAGTGCTATGCAGAGATATCAAAGCCAAGCCGTGCAGCATTCGTTACCTCCAGAATGCAGGACTGGTGGTGTTTAAAATCGATCAATTCCATGCATGTACTATTCAGATCCAGCTACCTCGCTGAATAATACAAGTTGTTGGTATTTCTATTTCTGACCCGTCCACATCAAAGCCATTTCAGCTGGATCTGAATAATGTGTGTTATCATGAGCGAATGGAAATTGCAAGACTTCACCTACATGGGGAAAAATAATACTAACTACCTGATAAAATTGCAGAAACTCAGTTACTTTTATTATCTCATATTTTTCCGTAATATTTGAAAAATGAAAAGAATCAGGAAACATGTCATACACGGTGCATCTGTACTTGAGCCATTTCAGCTGGGAACATATCTATACCGGAACAGTTCATACAAATCTTTCAATGAACAGACTAAATAGCTTAACTTTACCCATAACTTAATTGTGACTTGAGACCCGGAACATATCTTATCTATTGCCTGAAACACTCCTCATATCTCTAGCCGCAGCAGCTGCAGCGGTGTTACATACAGTTTAGCTATCTCAATTATGACTTGAGAATCGGGGGTTCAGCATATGGACCATTCAACCAGCCATCGGCGACCCTTTTGTATGCGGCTTCAGTCATGTGGATGCCATCCCAGCTCACGTATGACGACGGGTTGGAGCACACGCTTGCGCCCTGCTCGCCACACTTCTTCTTCAGGTTGAAGTTGTAGTTGCCCTGCCCTCCTGCGCCGCAGCATGCTTGCAAAGCCGTGCTGAAACCTGTGGTAGCTCACAATGTTCATTTCATGGAACGAAAAATATCTGAACCATAAAATCAAATTACAGGCAAATGACAGTTTCAATCTGCAAATCATATGTTTTCTCTGAAGGTTTCATGATAAGAATGCAATCTGAATTCCTCGTAAAAAAAGGAATGTGGTCTGAAACTCTTTGAACCCACCAAGATATACTGGAGAAGCATAACAGACAACAGAGAAAGCGAGAACTCACCAAATTTTCCAGGGTAGACGACAAACTGCATTGCAGCCTTGAAGTAATCCCCATACATGATTTTTGTCTTGGGGTACTTCTTCTGGAGCTCATCAAGCTGCTGCTTGAGCTCCCTGTTGTGGTGGAAGGCGAGGCGGTTGTACCTCCGAAGGCACCCAGTGCGAGCATTGTAGTCTGATTTGCTGCTAGTGTTGTACAACGTCAGGTACAACGGAAAGCAACCAATTGGGAGAACACCAGGCACCAACAAGTCTGTTGCCCCAAGCTCGATCAATTTCTGAAACAAAAACATTTTTAAAAAGTTTGAAGAATGTGACGGGAAATATAATTGGAAACATATGTTGTGGAACTAGCTTTACTCATAAGTATGGACAATTCAACATAACAGATGTATTAAACCGTTAAGCTAGTCAGAGATGCACCACCACCACCACCAGTGTCATTGAATAAATCTATCATGTCGTCTTGACATTTGTGAAAACAAACCATTGTTTGCAACCATGTCATGTGACAGCAATTTCATGATGGCCATGCGCATAGCAAATGATTCCTTGTTATCTTTACCCACCGTACCTTTTACATGCCCATTCTCTCTTCATTGTGTAATCATGTTCTACCTGAAGTCCCCATCCTTGCATCACATGGGGCTGCACTAAACAACAATCTGACGGACTGTGCAGAAGCTCGATTCAGCATGCACAGTACAGAACCACGCTATCACAAATTTCAGGTGCAATTGAGATATAGTGACTCCACATTAAGGGCCTAGTCAAAAGATTCTTCTGTTTACGAAGGCAATATCTGTCACATGTTCACCACTATTATAATGGTTACAAAGATTGGCAGCCCCAGTTGATTGGTTAAATAACATCGCATTGAGATCTACAGATCCAGATCAAGAAGATGTGTAATTTATATTTGAATGCTCTTAGCTTATTAGGCAAATTACTCACCTCACTCTCACTATGTTGCAACCGCCCCCCACCCCACGCCATGTCCCCACCCCCACCTCCCTTGACACACTAAACCCACAGAACTCAAAGTATTTCATCGCACACAATGGATTGATCTTGCAACTGCATGTTTACTTTTTTTATGCCATAATCTCCAGGTACGAAGATAGTGTGACATGAAATCAGCTGCACTGTACACTTGTGAACTGAATCGCCAGATGCACCATTTTTTTTGGCAACTTTACTACTTCAGCAATGTATATGCAGAATGGTGTATGATGCAATGTAGGGATCGTCATCTACTGGTTAGTGAATTTTAGACTCATAATTGAGGAATGCTACCTCAACGCCGTTGGCGATGGCCTTTGCAACAAGGGGCACATAAGTTTTGACATCAGAAAATGGGACACCGGAGAACAGAGGCGCATTGTAGTCATTGCCCCCAAACTCCCCGACCACAAACAGGGACTTGCTGAAGTAATCCTTGCAGTCTGCAATCAACACATAACCAATCACCAATGAAGCATGATCCGCTAAAAAATTCGACAATATTCAGTTCAGGTGAATTGGCCTGGGACCTTGCTCCGATTTGCAGAGAGACGGTTTCATGTCCTGGAGCCAGCCGACCTGGGTGTTGATGGAGCCGGTGTTCCAGATGCGCTGGTCGATGCCGTGTGCCTTGAAGAAGGAGTACTCCAGCGCCGTCGCGCCGGTGATGGCAAAGTTGGCACCCTTCTTGAAGTCCATGCCCTTGGCCTGTGACGGCGGTGGCAGCGGCAGCCCAAAATGCTCGGCTGCAGAATTGGCCAAAGATTCGCATCAGAAAAGGGGGGCGGGAGTTCACATGACATCATCGAATGCTGCTGCACAATGTACAGAAGGTCATGATTCACATGGGAGCAATGCTGCTCAGTGAGGAACATATTACCGATTGAAAGGTTGCAGTAGGGACCTATTTATTTCCGGCCCGATCTATCTTTCATAAAAGAAAAAGGAAAAGAAAAAGGGACTTTGATTGACATCAACACTCTGCTAACACTAGCAGAGCGAAGACAGCAATAATTCACAGCGCGGCAAAGCAGAGGCCCTTTTACCAGCAGTTTTCTACCCGCTCGTTTTCATCTTTTATAGAGAAAAGGTCTTAAAAATCAGCCCTTTTGACCTCGCCTGATTGAAAGGTTAGCATCACAGAGAAATGAAGAGCTGAGAGCAAAGGAATAGCGCTTTTATCAACAAATTTTTAGTAGTCACCTCATCTTTTTTTATTTTTCCTTTTCCAGAAAGAGAGAAGTTATTTATTTGACTAGATTTCAGCTTTGCTCCACCAAACTTTTTTTTAATAAAAAAAGAATAAAAGGAATAGAGGAACGGAGTATGCAGCAAGGAAAATTGAATACTGAACAGGTCAATTTCATCTTGACTACCGAAGTCAGAGCATGGTCTCTCTTGACACTCAAATCAACACTTTTAGCAACACAGACATTTGAATTAGATATTCCAGAGTCCACGGCACACATATAAGTAGAGAGTACTAGTAGTTGGCAAAAAGTAATCACAGAAGCAAAATAAACTAGAACGGTAGGGTACAGTACCGAGGAAGTCGACGACGAGGCGGCCGTTGGAGCAGCGGCCGGTGGGCTTGCGGAAGAAGGTCATCCCGTAGGGCGGGCGCGCGGTGGTGAGCGCCTTGGGCGTGCCGTTGACGATGAGGTTGCCGGCGTCGGAGAGCGAGTCCCCGAAGCTGAAGATGGCCGTGTACGACTTCTTGCTCCTGGCCGCGGCGCAGGTGGCTGGCAGCGCCGCCACGAGCGCGGCGACGAGCAGGAGGAGGAGCACGCCCCGGCGGCGCTGCGGCGCGTGGGCGACGGCCATTGCGGGTGCGGGTGTCGGCAGCAGGCAGCTGTGGCGACGCGGCCCGACGCGCATGTGCGGTAGGAGGAGAGTGAGGGGAAGGGAAGCGGAGCAAAGTTCTTTGCTTGTGTGGCGCGTTGCTCTGCTCTGCTTTTGCTTTTTATAAACTGCGGCAGCAGGAGTGAGTGAGACTGTGAGAGTGAATGAGCCTTGGACAGTGTGGACCGTGCTGGATGGATGGTTGCGCCTTGCAGAGGTACTGCTGCAGCGCCGCGCAGGGCTGAGGTGTGGCCGCCACCGGCACTGTTTTGGGACGACGTTTGACGATGGACGATGACGCCGGAGTAGGGAGTACTATATAGCGTTTAGTTCTAGCTTAGTCAGGAGTAGCTGCTAATTAATAACCGAATAAGAGCCAGGTCCAGGACTAACCAGCGAATAGTTAGCTGCTAAAGTTACTGGAAAAAAATTGTATACGGACCATCCGCATGCTGCATGGTGGAAGTTACTAGAGTGGATCTAAACTGGTATAATTAATAGAGCAGCTAATTGTTAGTTGGACACGCAGAAATAGCTAGTGATATTTTAACTAGCGGCTGCAACTCAGCTAATAGTTTAAAAAGACGATTTTACTCCTGTCTCACGCGATAATGCCCTCGGTTGTGGGCCTCTTCTGTGGCGGTTTCCTTCATGCTTCATTTTGGACGAGCGAGCGAAAGGATGAGAGACAAGGAAACTACCATTCTCATAGGGGAGGATTCTTGATAAAAGCAAAATTTATTCATTTATTAGTTGTTAGTTGGTCGTATCCAAATAATCTATATATAACCATAACCTATTTGGATTCATGGAGCCAATAGTTACCGCCCATCCTAAAAAATGTGCTTCGCAGAGCCTATATATGTTGTTCTCTCCACATGTAAGTTGAATTTTGGCACGATAGTATGTCCTTTCAGAGTCTCATGATTTAAGACAGTAGACAGCCCTAGAATGACTCCACTAAACTCTCCGACGATAGGAGTAGCTTTGTCTCCTCAGCTCGGCTCTTCGAAAGACTCCTGAGGATATCTTGGTGGGAGACAAAGATCACCGAAGTTTTCCCTCCAAGACCAAACATCTCAGTTCATACGTTTAGTTAGATAATTGTTAGGTCATGTCGATGCAAGGTGGTGATCTCTTAGGGATACGACACACAAACAGTTAGCCAACTAGTTTTAGCTTAGAGATATTATAAGCAACTAATTATTAGATCTAAACAAGACCTGGCAAAAACTGCAACAGTTGTACAAGTGTTTAGTTTTTGTCCCTCGATTCTTCCCATATTTTCTAGCCAATTGAACTACAAGCTTCAAAAGTGTGGGTGGAATGTTTGGCTGGATCTTGATGAAGAAAAATGACGAGAAAGCATAGTATAAACATTTGTAGATATCAGCCAATGGATAAAATCACCGATGCTAACATTTTGACCATGAGAAACCAAGAAAGATGCCAAAATCCATCCTCCATATACGTGCATCGTGCACTCGCCAGTCACCGCCGCAATCTCTCTATGATGCCGCTCTACACACCGGAGCTTAAACCTACCAAGAGCACCCGCGAGGCGATGGATCGAAAAGGGGCAGTGTTGGGTAAACAACTGCGGCGGGTGAGAGCCGTGTTCCATGCCTAGGGACAGTGGCGGATAAAAAAAAATATTAGAAAGGGCTTCTTCAACCTCTAAATAGCTTTAGTCTCTCTCCAGTGTATATCTATGATAAAAAATATTAGGGAAGGGTTAGGAGGGGCTACATGGATCCAGCAGCCATAGGGGGATAAAGCCGCACCGGCTCCACCGCTAGATCCGCCCCTGCCTAGGGAGGCCCTCACGGAGGTGGAGCTGATTAGCGGAGCCCTTGCCTTTGCATTGGCGACGGCGACTGAGAGTGTTAGGGTCTGTTTGGTTGGTGACTAGACCTTGCCACGCCACAGATTCGTCGTGCCACAGTTTTTCTGGCAGTCGTTTGGTTCACTGCCACAGCTATTGCACGCCACACTTTCTTAGCACCATGCCCCACACGTCATAGACTCATTTTCGTGCCAAACTTTGCCACAAGTGTGGCTTCGATTTTGCTCGCCACACTTTCTGTGGCAGCCACAGTTTGCCGAAGATCAGGCGTGGCAAGTTACGGTCACCAACCAAACACGCCCTTAGCTCTAATCGTCATTTGACATCAACTGTTGGTGGCCGGCTTCTAGGGAGATTTTCCATGAGCGCGACGGCGTGCGGCATCAGGTCCAGGCACGGGGATGGAGAGCAGCGTGCGGCAGCGCAAGTGAGCTCCAAAACCGGCTGCAAGGTGCTCGACTAAATGCCAACCCATGGTAACTCAGTACGTGTCGCTCTAATCTGCTATGCACGAAGGTCTGAAATAAAAGAGTTGATTTTGCAACATGTGAACTATTGGCTACATGTCAACACTGTGAACATGCGTTTCATATATTCATATTGAACTCTGGCCTGTTACTGTGGAATAATGAGGTGAAATCCTAGCGGAATGTGCTTTGATCTCTATATTTAAATCTGGGATGCTTCAGTTCAAGAAGGAATAAAAAAAAAGAAACATTTAGGGACCATTTCCTTCATTTAGAGGAATTAGAATCCACTCAATAAACTAGTCTATTTATCTTAGAATTTGATATTCCACCACTTTTCAAAGTTCACATATAAGCTTTTCTCAAATTCATAGGCTGATAAAGGAAAATAGATTCTATAGATTAGCATACTATATTTTACTTTGCAATTTATAACAGTTTTTTCAACTCACTACCATATGGTAGAAATATAGCACATAAGTATATATCTCATATAACCAACAATAATATACAAATATAATCAATATACAACTATTATATTAGCTTAATTAATATGTATCTAAATTATGATTCTTAAAATAAATCTAATTCCAAGGATCCAAATGAGCTCTTTATTATATTTTGTTTGAATTATAAAAATAATTTACATCGACGATTCAAATAAATTTTGCAGTTATCTATATGTGGTTTGTATCAAAAAGCAACACGTTGACGTAAACGAATCGTATTCATACTTGATCATAGTTGCTAGAAAGCATTAAATAATTTAGAGACAGTTAAATAGATAATGCATTATATAAGGTGTCTATTCAGTTATCTGTATGTCAATTAAAAAGATCTTACAGACAGTAAACCGTTTGTGCGTCATTCATACCTGCCCTAATGCCCTGAATTAAAGCAATTTCACACGGAGTTGGAGCAGGGCAGAGGCAGCGTGGGCGTGGCAGTGGCAGAGTAGTTTTCAATTCCTGGGGTGGATCCCCGATCATGATGAGATGCTGTTGCTCTTTTCTGTGATCCTGCATCATTATGAAATGGAAATGGATCTACGCGCGGGTTCGACTCCGACTGGGCCCGCCTTTTTTTCAACTTTGCGAGCTCCCGGACGCTTTTCTTTCTTCGATTGCCTGCCCTGCCTGGTCGTTCAACCGTCCATTCATTTCCCTCCTCGCGAACTCTTTTTATTTAATTTAACTCTAAAGTCCTTGTGGTTTAGGAAATTGCACAAATATACTGAGGTCTTGTCACGTGAATTAGAGCGAATTAGAATGAAACTTAAACTAAATTTCATTTCAAACCTCTCTCAACTCATATAAATTGAAGTATATTTATGTGCAGCAAACAAGGTCTAAGCGAGTTTTGACTTCAAGTAAAGATATTACAGAATTCACTGTTCACGTTGAATATTCATACCTACTTTTGATAAGATTTCGTATTTTTATTAAGCATTGCCATATATGCACGAAACAATTCTACAAAATGTTCAGATAGAGAGCTAGATACTATTCCAACAATGCTGGTGTTACCAGTTTCGATTGAATTTACAGTAGAAGCTAGCATTTCTAGACACAAATGGAAACATCTCTGACGGTGCTAATAGAAAATACCCACATTAAAATTTTGAAATAAATTTACTTGACAATGCAAGAAAATTAAAACCCAAAAGGGCTAAAGTTCTATCTCTGTCGTTGCAAGCCAATAGAAAAATTGAACCGTACCACAAAGAAAGTTCTTTGACGGCGTGACGGTGCCAAAACAAATGAAAGATTTTCCTATCAATTATTTTTTCTATCGTGTTTTGGTCATCAAGAAAATATATTGTAGAGCTTCATGTGTTTTAAGCATTGCCATAATTTACTATGAATATGCAAAATAATACCACAAAACATTCAAATAAAGGTAGAAAGCATGGGTAAGGTAATGTTGTCAATTCCATCGAATTTACATGATTGACCTGGCTACTGGGGTTGGCATTTTTAGAAAATCATCAAATTTTACATTTTTTATCGCCACAACTATATCCTCCTATATGTAATATTTTCATTGTTCAAAAATTATGTAGTGGCAAATATTTTACTCTTGTTCTCATCTTTAGCAAGTTATTTTGTGTCAGAAATAATGTTTACTATGTGTGTGTGAGTGAGCGAGGCAATAACTAAGGACAACGAAGAGAGGATCACATACTAAGGGAATTTTCTCTTGAGGGGCACAAGTCTTATGGAGCACCATCGGATACACATCAGGATATGCCAATGGTGTGTTGCAGGTAATGTGCCCATAATAAAAAATATTAACTTCACTAAATGATCACTCTAATGTTTGTTCAACGCGGCAACAACTTTGGCAACAAAGCAAGAATTCGAATCTAAGAAATAGTATTCTATTTTTTCCCTGTTGTTCTGGATATATCGACAAGAAGAATTTGTCAGCCAACAAATACGATTCATATACCTTTTTTTTAGAAAAGGGGATATATTAAAGATAATATTCAGCTTCTGCATCGACCAATGTATATAACTATTTCTTATTATAAACTAGATAAAAACAACCCAGGGAACCTCAAAAACAAAGTTTTGAACTATAGCAGAAAAAATGTTTCTAAAAAACCCCCAACCAAAGAGCAAGCTTGTTTCTGAATCTCCAGACGTGTTTTGCAAACACCTCCATCGTGGTTGTCTAAGTAGTCATGCAACCCATCTTCATCGTGTAGTGATCCACCTCTTTCTGTAGTAGGTAACATGACCTGATCCAGTAAGTCCCCTAAAGATAACCTGCAATTAACATGGTACTAGGACCTTGTCAAATACAATTCATATATAGATTCACTTAATCATGTTACATCGCTAATCAGCAACAACTTCGTTTTCTAAGTAATGACCATAGTAATAGCAATCATGCATGCAAGAAATATGTACAAGTCAACATGAAAGAGGAGGGGTTGAAATGTTGAATTTCACTGTCGTCAATAATGTACAATGATCTAGGCATGTCTTTCGAAACCTTAAATCATTATTCTCGTTGTCAGAAAATGCAGGGAAGGATAAAACCATTGCCAATCTTTTCTATAGTTTTTGGAAACCCGATAATATATACTACCAACATATAGCCAATTTGATGGGCGGGTGTTTCCTTGATTCGAATCTTATGAGCATGATGTAAACCATAATAATTTCACTGGAGCTTACTAGCCGGCTTATCAGCCATACTTCAACTTATTTTCTTTCATAGAACACTATCGAAATAGTTAAAATCAAGTTGTGAATACGTTTACACGAAGAGAGGATGAATGTGAATTGGCAACCATTATACCGTGTGGATGACTGGATCTCATCATCATTGTGCAACTAGGGGAGCCAAGAAAGGTGGCACGCCAATCTGTGGAGGAGCTGGGACACCCCACCCCACCCCCACGCCCCAGTAGAAATAGAAAAAGGATGCCTGCGCTGCACGGTGCCCCCGGCCTTGTTGAGGTCAACAGATGCTCCAGTCCGGTGTCCCCATGCTCGTTTGTCCGTCCCAGCAATGCAGCCCCAGCCCCCAGCTGGACGTGCACAATTGCAATGGCTACAGCTATTAAAGGCAACGTGGTTGTTGAGCCATAACTATTGGTTATTAGTTGGTCACGTAAGTACAGTACAGTACAGTGCCCAACTGCCAATGTGTACATTGGGGACTGGGGAGGAAGTGGAAGCGGAAGCTTCTTGTTTTCTTGGAGTCTTGCAGAGACGAGATTACAGTACAGACGACGGGAAAGAAAAAACAACCGCATGCATGGCCGTTAAAAAATTGTACTCCAGCGTCCTTTGTGTACTTTTGTGTTTTTATAATGTGCATTATTAATTTGTTACGGCACGGGATTAAATGTGTATCCTGTCTAGGGCAAGTCAACACTTGAACACAGCATCCTGTTTTTTTACTTGTATCCTGTTTAGAGCATCTCCAAGAGTTTGGCAAAATTTACTTAGCAAATCCTGTGTTTTGGCAAGTTGCTAAAATATTTGACAAGTCAAAATTTATTCTCACTCCAAGAGTTTATCATTTAGACTTGGTAAAATGCTAACTAGCCTTTCTGCTAGTGCGGCATTTCAACAAACACTTTAAAAGCATAAATCACCCGCATAGTATTCTAGATGATTTGGTTGGCTGCTTCCTTCGTTCTCTCGCCGACGATCGATGAAAACAAGCAAGCAATGAACACAGTGAGTAGCAGAAAGGAACGTGGTGCACGGTGCTAGAGCCGCCGCAGCCCCCACAGTGCTGGAGCCGTCCAGGAGCCTGGCGAGGTACACGGCGGCCTCGTCGAACCCGCCGGTCAGTGTCTCCACCTCCCGGTCAGCGCCTCCACCTCGACGAACCAGCCGCCGCGGTGCCTCCAGCTCACAGGCGGCTCCGGCCGGCGAGCACCGGCCCAGCCCCAGCTGTCGGCGGCTCCGGCCACGAACGCATGGAGGAGCGTCTCGTTGCGCTGCTCTGCCGTGTGCCTCGCGACGAGCACACGCGCCCACACCGTCAAGAAGGCCGCCGCGTGGGCCCGTGCGGACGCCAGCGCCATCGCCCAAGTCGGAGGACAGTCGCACCGCGATGGGGAGAAGTATATGCGCGCGTATCTTTACGCGCGCGGCGACGAGGGATGGCAAGTTGAGAGATTTGACAACGAATTTTAGCAAACTGTTGGGAAATGAATTTTGATTGTTTTGCTAAATTTCGAAGGATGACAAGTCATTTATCAAACTGTTGGAGATGCTCTTGGGGCCGTCATGTGTTGTTTATTAGCTCCTCGCATGCAATGCAATGCAACGCTCCTTGGGTATGTATATCTGGCTCAAATCCACCGTGGATTTAGATAGATCCAAAGGCATGCATGCATATATACATGGGGGCATCCAGGAAAATTTTGGTACAATATAATGAGCTCAGTGTGCAAAATTTGGTGAAATGAGCAAATTAAGACAGCTCTCCTCAGTTGTACTCCCTCCGTCCCTTTTTAATTGTCGTCCCGAAAGCGTGTCTGTGAGACAAACACGGATTTCTAGAAACACTTATTTAGGGACGGAGGGAGTAGTGGCTAACTAACTACGGAGTACTAACTAGTGCATACCTACCGTGTAGACTGCTTAGGGCACTCACAGTGCAGACTCTACATAGAGTCTAAGTTTATTTATTACCTCGAAGATATTATAGACTTGGAGTCTAAATAAGACTTGGAGTCTTAGTTTTTGTCTCTCTTTCTTCAATAACTACACTGCCACATCAGCAAAATACAATAAATAGGAGTGTAATAAATAGATTTAGACTCTATGATAGAGTCTGCATTGTGAGTGCCTTATACTACAAGTAAGAGGTTGCGCGTCATAAAAGAAGGGCTCGATGCATCAGAGTAGAGATGTTTTTTTTTTACAAGAATCAGAGTAGAGATGTTGAGACTTGAGAGTCGCCTTGCACTCTGCACGTGATGTGCGGTCAACCAAACTTGCAAGCTTATCAATGCTGGGAGGATGGAGGACGGAAGGAGAGGAGAACATGAACATGCATTGGCTGCCAACGCTCGGCAATCACAATACTCCTACACACAGCATGCCACATGCACTGACTACTCATCAGCAGCGATCAGGAGGGGAGATAGTTTATTAATTTCTAAGTGAGAGACAAAGATCACTGTACAGAGTATCTTTTTTTTCCCCTGTATGTACTGGCAGTATTTCGAAGCTTAACGGGTAGTGTTAAGTACTTCCTTTTGTCGTCCTGTGTCTAACAAAACATGCAAGGCCAGCAAAAGTAATTTATGTTTAACAAAATTTCTACTGTATTCACATCTATGACTCCAAATTAATTAATTTATTAAAAAAATACATTTTGTAATGAATGTAATGATATTTATCTGATATCATAAATATGCAGGGACAGAGCCAGGATTCAAACATAGAGGGGCCGTGCAAACCGGCAGTAATTATGTATGTCAAAATATAACATGTCAAAAGTATATATAACACTTAAAGCAAACGTTTGTGTAGCGATACAAAAGAAAAAGAAAATAGAAAAACTAATAAAAATAAAGGGAAAATAATTAGTCTCAGGCTTTTAACCTTCACCCGATTAATATAATTCTTTACCTAAAAAAAGAACAACGATAATAACAAATAGTTTATTAGGACAAAATTAATTAGCACTATATCCTAATTCCTAAACATCAAATAGTAAACAATTAGTCACTTGTCATTTAGCCTCGGACATCCGAATGTCACTTAAACGGGTAAACTATTAGGAATATCTAATTTTTATTTATGAGAACAAACTTATGCTTGATAGACTAAGAAAAATAAAAGATATGAGAAAAATATTAGAAATATCTAATTTTTATTTATAGAAGATACTTTTAGATATTAATACAGAGTAGAAACAAAAATTATAGTACAAGTAGAATTATTAACTAACTAATTAGGTAATTAAACACCTAATTAAGTGGTATATTATGAGAGTTATGAGGAGGTTGGAGGGTGCCAGGCCCCCTCAGCTCCCCTTCCTCCGCCACTGTAAATATGAATATCTTTTAATCTATAATTAATAAAACTGGAGATATTAAACTATGATACTATATTAGAATTATATATTTTTTTAGACGGAGAGAGCAGTAGAGTATTGTTTTTTAAGGAACCAGTCTTATATATTAAACACAGCACAAGCCGGCCAACGTGGCCTACTTTACGCACAGAAGGTAAAACCAAGATAAACAGAGTGCACATGGCAAATTTGCAAGGCTCTTGTTCAAGGGAATGGCAGCAACAAACCAAGAAAAAGACCGAGTCATCTGCTTGGGCCAGAACTAGCAAAGAATGTGTTGATGAGTGGATGGATCGGGCACGCGGGTTAGGTGGTGGCAACTGACAAGAGCGATCAAATGCACGACGCACCAGCCTGGAACGGAATCAGAATCAGTTCCTCTCCAGAGTGCAGGGGCACCTAGCTAGCTGCAGTAGATATCCATATCCATTTCCATTTCGTGTCGCAGGCGCGGTGGGAGCGTGGGGCTTGCCCCTTGAGCACCACCACCCAAAAGCCGCGAATAATGCGACCCAGTAGGTGAGCCAAATCTATCAAGCTGCAGCCACCGTCCGTGGCCCCTTGGAAACTTCCAAAAAAACCACGGATGTGTTTGCAAAAAAAAAAAAAAAAAAAAAAAAAACGCTAGTTCGTACTGTAGTGTTCCATTGGTGGTGCTAGTGATGGAGAGGGATTGATTGAAAGAAACAAAATAAACAAAAGTATATTACCTCTGTTCCAAACTGTACTTCACATCGGTTTTCTTGTATCTAAAGTTAAATTTCTCTAAATTTAACCGAACTTGTAGGGGTAGAGGGGGGGGGGGGGGGGGGGGGGAATCCAACAGTTAAACAAACAATTATGTTCATTAAATTTTTCATCACGATAATACTCCCTCTGTCCATGAAAGAATCAATTCCTAGAATCCGTGTAAGTCGAATTTTTTAAACTTTTACTAACTTTATAGAAAAGAGTAATAACATCTATGATATAAAATAGACACATTATGAAAATATATTCTATAATATATCTAATGATATAAATTTGGTACCATCAATCTTGATAGTTTTTAGTAGAAATTTAGTTAAAGTTTAAAATTTTTGACTTAAGACAACTCTAAGAATTGATTCTTTCATGGACAGAGGGAGTAATGTTTTGACAACGTAATTATTTTTCTTTGTTGATGTTTTATATATTTTTAGACAAAAAGGTTTCCCCCGCTTTATAGATCACAAAGCGTACGATACAAGATGTTCATCAGTTTAGCCAACTAAACAAACACAAAGAGCCTAAAGGCTGACAACATACTGCAAACATCAAGGACTCAAAGAGCTGATAGGTAATCACACACTTCATTCACTTTGACCTCGTTGCACAACGTTGAAGGAAGCCGAAGGCCGAACACTGGATAGTCCTAACTCTGACGAAACCGGACTCCACATGAGCCGCGGTGGCATCTTTGCTTTGATTGAGAGCTGTCTCATCACTTCTTCCACTCTTTCTTGGATCTCTGACTTGAACATTGCCAACCAACCTCTTAGCATCCCTGCCACACGTAGCAGCACCATCTTCAACCTCATCCACACCGCACCCTGAAAACATAGCTCATTGCGAAATTTCCAAAGAGACCATAAAACAGTCGAAGAGACAATATTAATGATCGAATATTTCTTATTAGCAATCCAGAACCTAGCAACCGACTCAAAATCTCTACCATAGCTAACACCCAAAATATTTGACACCACTTCCCAAACATTCTCAGCAACACAGCAATAAAAAAAGAGATGCGTACTAGTCTCCAGCTCTGAACAAAACAGGCAAGATTTATCACTAAGTTCTCTTCTCTTCGCAAGATTATCTCTAGATAAAAGCCTATTATGTGTTAATAACCATAAGAAGATTTGGACCCTATGCGGGATATTTAACTTCCAAACTAAATGCACATATACAGGAGTAATTGAAAGCTCTAGTTTGGTTTTGGATAATTGATGACACCTATGTGTACTAACTATTGCAATGAGTATTGTGGTATGAGATAGGTTGGTACACACCAAATGATGGAGCTAGAGAATTATCATGGTGGTGGAGGTGAACAAAAAGATGATATTTGCGTGCTCCATCTTGGAAAATGTTAAAGAGAACAAAATCCTATGGGCTCAATGCAAAGGTATAAAATTGGATATTTGTTTTGCTGATCAAGACGCAATAGAGTGCGTGATCGGATTTAGGATAGATAACCGTACTATAAAGGGGAGAAATCTTTAATTGCAATGGTTATCTAGTGCCACTAAATGTGAGTCTCATTTGTATCTTTTTTAGTGCGCATAGTGATGTGGTGAGATGCCTGAGAATGCCTGAAAATTATTTATGAAAATGCTAACTTAAATGTCCAATTTATTTTGAAATATTACGTTGAAGTTAGCACCTGGAAAGGCTCGAAAAGATGTTGGTTTTTATCAGTCTTTTGTCCAGTTAAAAGCAGCTGCAAAAATTGAGTTAGAACTGGTCCGTTTTGGTTTTCGGACTGGTCCGTTTTTGCTGTGATAGAGAGGGAACAGACTGGTCCGTTCTTGCTTTTGGACTCGTCCGTTTTAGCTCTCAAACTGGTCCGAACCTGCCGCTGAAATAAAAAAAAGGGAGAAAGAATGGGTGGTCTGTACTTCTTGCATGCGTGTTGACTAAAATGAGCAGGCTCTTATAGCATGTCAGAGGCTTGCATGTGCAGAAGGAGTGGCTTGGTCCATTCGTTTTTTTTAATGAGAGAGAGTGCAAAGAGCCTGTGCTGGGAGTGGAGGCAGGAAGTGAAAGGTCCTAAATGGCTAGAGGGGGGGTGAATAGCCTAATAAAATTTCTACAAATAACTTAGAGCAACTAATTAGTCAATTAGAAAGCGAAGCTTTTTGCTCTAGCTCTACCAAGTGTTGCAAGCCACCTATCCAAGCAATTCTAGTGTATTATAATCACTATGGCACACAAGAGCTATGTCACTACTCTCTAAACTAGTGAGCTAGCAAGAAATAATTACTTCTAACTAGAGAGTTACTTCTAACAACAACTATCACTACACAAGAAAGAATGAAAGTAAATGCAAGTGATAGAGATGGTTACCGCCGCCGGCAAGAGACAAACAATCACTATATGAATTCCAATGAACACCGGGAGATATCCAATGAGACAATAGGGACACAATTTTTCTCCCAAGGTTCACGTGCTTGCCGGCACGCTACTCCCCGTTGTGTCGACCACACACTTGGTGGTTCGGCGGCTAATAGGTGTTTCACAAACCTAACTCAACAAATGAGCGCCGCAAGAACCCACTCACAAGTGAGGGTAGCTCAATGACACGAGCAATCCACTAGAGTACCTTTTGCGATCTCCCGCGGGGACAAGGTCAAGAACCCCTTACAAGAACTTGATTGGGGGCGAATACAATCACCAAATCCCCTCACCAATCACCAAATCACCAACCGTCTAGGTGACGACAATCACCGAGAGTAATAAGAAATCAACAATCACAATCACCTAGTGCCACCAAATGGAATCACAAATGCACAACACTAGGGTTTCCCCCAAATCCTCTCATGAATGAGCACCAAGCATGGAGAGGGAGAGGAAAGGGAGGAGATGCTCTTGAAGCTCACAAGATCAACACTTAGTGCTCTCACTCTCTCAAATAAAGTTAGCACAAAGATTTGGATGGGAGAGATGAGAGGGAGCTTTTCTTCTTCCAAGGGAATGAACAAGAGCAAGAGGAATGAGCTGAGAGATTCAAAACTATGTGTTTGAGAGAGAGAACCAACACAGAGCCTGCAGCCCCAAGTAGAGAGCCGTTGGGCGCTGGATCTGAGCTCAACCGGAAATTCCAGGTCGGGCAAAAGAAATATCCAACGAGCACCTCACTGCCTAGCAAAATGAGTGGAACTGAGAAGTAGCTGGAATATCCGGCTAGGGCCGAGAATAAATCTGAGCAAGGCCTTGCTGTTTGTGAATGAACTGAGTTTGAAACATAGCTGGAATATCTGGGTAGGGGCACAAAAAAATCCGGCTGGAGGTTCTCTGTTAGTGCAGTTGCTACTCTTCTCTCCTTTTTTTTCTTTCAAGTGTTATCTCTTCTAAAAAGATTCAAAATAAAATTAGCACAAGAGATAGCACTTTCACAAAGATTTTTAGGGATAATCTCACCACGTCACTAAGCGCTTAAATATATGCAAATGAGACTCACACTTAGTGGCACTAGATAACCATTGTAATTAAAGATTTCCCCTCTTTATAGTACGGTTATCTATCCTAAACCCGATCACGCACTCTATTGCGTCTTGATCGGTAAAACAAACGCCCTATTTTATACCTTTGCCTTGAGCCCATAGGGTTTTGGTTTTCTCTTTCTTCTTTTCCAAATGTGGAGAAATGTATTATCAATTTGACCATCACCATCACATTTGAGTGTCATCTAGCTCCACCTTGGTGTGAACCAACCTATCTCATATATCACTTGGAGCAAGAGGTTAGTTCACTTAGGTTTCATCAATTTTCCAAAACCAAACTAGGGTTTTCAATCTCCCCCTTTTTTGTAATTGATGACAACCTTCACAAAGATATGTATTTGAAAATTGAGTTGCCACTTTGGTAGTATTAGCTCCCCCTACATATGTGCTATAGTGTTTGGTTCATATTTGGCACATATGCATGGATATGAAATGAGGGAGAGTAATACTATCAAATGATGCTAAGGTGTAAAGAATGGACCTTTGAAGCGTGATACTAATCAGAGTTGCCAATATACACCATCCTTAGCACCATGGTTAGCTAGACTTACAAAAACACTAGATACCTTATGAGATCAACATTATATGCAAAGCTCTAGTATCACTTGTAATACAAATTATATCTAGCTACCACCTATGCATGCTTGTTTACAACACATCATTCAAATTCTATTTCTAGCATACACCACACAAGCATGGATATCAAGTTAAACAACTTGTGCAATGCAAGCAAGCATATGAACATGCACAAATCAAATGCAACAACCAAGTTCATGAGCTTGCTCCCCCTACTTGTGTGCTAAAAAAATCATTTTCAAAGTTTTTAATCCCCTTCATTTGATCTTTTCATTTGATCTTTGTGACTTTTCTCTCCCCCTTTGTCATCTATTCCCATAAAAGGTTTGCATAAAAAGGTTCAAATTGATTAAGAGAGAGGTAGTTCTTTTCATATGTGGTTCAATCTAGATCATTCGCATGAGACATTTAACACGGTTTGCTCTAGAGTAAGCTTCTTCACACATCTTGCAATGGTTATCTTACTCACGTTGGTTAAATATTCCATTGCTCATTTTCTAGATTAAACACTAGGATTGCAAGCCCATAAACATGTTATATGCTACCACTAGATCATAACAAGCATAGAAGCAATAGTGGCATCATATAAGCAACAAATTCATTTGATTTTCATGAATGATCCTAATAAACGTGAGGAATGACTAGATGCACTAAACATGTCCCTAGCAAGTATGGATGCATATGCCAATCAACCTTTACCTTGCTTTGTCGAAGGAGAGGCATGTCATATAAGTGGGGGTGCATCAACACAAATTTGAGAAGTCAAGTATGTTCAATTCATTCCTTAGCTTGCAAAACCTCTTCTCATCAAGTGGCTTGGTGAATATGTCGGCAAGTTGATCATCGGTTCCAACACTCTCAATTGAAATATCACCCTTTTGTTGATGGTCTCTTATGAAATGATGCCTAATGTCAATATGCTTTGTTCTTGAATGTTGCACGGGGTTGTTTGTGAGCTTCACCGCACTCTCATTGTCACATAGCAATGACACTTGTTTGAATTTGATTCCAAAGTCATCCAAAGTTGCTTTCATCCAAAGTAATTGAGCACAACAACTACCGGCGGATATGTATTCGGCTTCGGCAGTTGAAAGTGCCACACTATTTTGCTTCTTTGATGACCAAGACACAAGTGATCTTCCCAACAATTGACATGTGCCCGATGTGCTCTTCCTATCAACCTTGCATCCCGCATAATCGGAGTCTGAATATCCAATCAACTCAAAGTTTGACCCCTTGGGATACCATAGTCCAACATCTCGTGTATGCTTCAAGTACCTCAATATTCTTTTTGTAGCCTTCAAATGACTTTCTGTAACACCCTAAAATTTTCTCCAAAGCCAAATGGTTGAAAATGAGTTATTTATGTTTTTGTGAAGCATTTTAATATAGAGGTTAAATAATTTTTGGGAATTAAAATAATGGTGGTAACATGTTTTATGCACTCATGCTGATGCATTATATTTATTTGAGTGACTGGTTTTTGCCAAAATTCAATTTGAATTCAAACTCCTTTTGAATCTTATTTGAAAATACCTTGAAATAAAAGAAAAGGGGAAAACCTTCCCTCTCTCCTCCCCCCTTGCCTTCGGCCCAGGCAGCCTGGTGGCCCAGTCCACCAGCGCGCCCTCCCTTCCCCTCTCCTCCCCGCGCTGGGCCGCTCCTTCCCCCTTCTCCTCGCCGCGCGGCCCATTGGCCGGCCCGCTGGCGCCCGCGACTGCGCAAGCCGCCGCCCGCGCCCTCCCCTCTCTCTCTCGCTGGCAACCCGGGCCCGCGTGTCAGCCCCTCCTCCCTCCTTCTCCGCGTCGCCACCGAGCGCAACTGCCGCAGCCGCACGCCCCCGAGTCCTCCGCGAGCTCGCTCCCACGTCCTCGCTCCCTCCCTCGTCCTTTAAGTGGACGCGGCCCCTCCCCCGCTCCCCCTTCCTCTCTTCCCGCACTCCTCAGCGCCCTAGAGCAACCACCCGAGCGCCTCCAGAGTCCGCCGCGCCATTGCCGCCGCCCGCCGCCGTCGCTCCGGCGAATCTCCGCTCCGCAGGCCGATTCGTCACCCTCAGAGCTCCGCGCCGAAGTGGTGACGACCCCGAACCACCCTTCTCTCTCCCTTGCGCTCGTTTTCGCCCTAACCGCTGTGTGTGCTCGCAGCTCCGCCGCCGTCCGCCGCCGTTCGCCGTTCATCGCCGTCCGAGCCTCTCAGTCCCTTCTTCCGGCGTGGTGAGAACCCCATGGCGATCCTCTTTCTCTCTGTCTCCTTGGTATGGCTCGGGGTGCCCCTGCACCCATGTCCGCGAGCCTCCGCGCGTCGGCCATGGCGGGACCGCGCGCGACGTCGCGTAGAGCGCCGCGACGCCGCGACCGGTGCACGCTGTCGGCTCGCCCCGCACGCGCGCACCCCTTGAGCTAATCCGTGCCATCCGTCTCTGATCCGGCGGCCGTGGATCGCCGGTACCCCTTCGCCGGCCATCTTGCTAAAGAGCCCCTGGAGAAGCCGGGAACCAACCCGCGCTCCATCAAGCACTATTCCCTGTGCCTTGAAAAGCTTGCAACCAGGCCCCTGTGTTTTGGAGAAATTGAGGCGCAGTCCAGTTGACTGCGGTATTTGGTTAAAATTCAATTTAAATTTCGGTTTAAATTCAAATACAATTCAAACTATTTACAGAAATGCCACTACCTTGTTTTGCTTATAAAATTCACGTTTTAGCTCCGATTTGACCCGTTCAAATTGCGTTAGCTTTGTAATTTAGTGCTCTACCCGTTTATACCTCTGTTAGCCTGTTTTGGACAGTTTAGCTTTAGGGTCCATGTTAATCTTGTTTAGGGCTTTATATACACCGTTTCTGTCGTAGCTCTCGCACCGTAACTCCGTTTTCGGTGAACCAAAGCTTGTTGTGATCGTAGAAACGCGTACTTCAGTTTTACCAAAGTTTTATTTCAGTTTATTACTGTTTGGTGTATTGTTTTAATAATAGCCTTGTTTGCATCGTGTATGTTTGCACCTGGAATGCGTGGTGATGTTGTGATCGAGTAGACGGTGAGTCGGTGTGGTGCGATCAGGACCCCTCGTTCAGTGATCAGCAGGAAGATCAACCTTTCGACAACCAAGGCAAGTTAGCATGGGATCTCCTTGTTTACCTATACACTTTACTTTAATCACTCATTTATGCATGTGTCCAATTGAGCAACCTTAGAAAACCCACTTAGCTTTGTTATCTGTGATGTTCTTGTCTCCGTGGGATGTATGCATATGGGTAGAATGCTAGTGCTAACTGACTTATAACTGATCCAGTCCAATGATAAATTTGTTCTCATGATGATATGTTGTTAAACGGTTAACAAAACTTGCTGTTAGCAAAAGCTGGGATTGACAGTGCTACCATGAGTGCTATATGGCTCTGGTTTTAGCTCAGTACACTGGACCTTTTCTAACTTGTTAGCGGTGACCCGAAAGGGCGCATAAGGGGCTTGCCACTTTGGGTGTAGGGCTGCTCCTGTTCCTATGTGTATAGCTGCGATGGCCTTGTGCCATAGGAAAGGGGGGTTACTACATCTGCCTGCCAAGGAAACCTAGCGGCCCTAACATGTTAGACGAACCAACGAAAGGCTTCATAGTGTGCCCCGCCGATCTACCTCGGAAGTGGATCAAGAGGTTGGCCGCCTCGGGCACAAGGGTAACACGGCTTGTGGGTAAAGATGCACAACCTCTGCAGAGTGTAAAACTGTTATAACAGCCGTGCTCACGGTCACGAGCGGCCCGGGGAAACTAGCAGAACTATAATACTTGTATAACTGTTACTTTATGTTGTTGGTACTTTACGATGTTATATTTAACTTTGCTGGACAAATGGATCATGGGTTAAGGGTTAAGCACCATATTCGTTTACCTTAATGCTAAAACTTTGTCAACTTAAAAGCTAACTGCAGTCAGACAGTGTCAGCCTTTTGAGCCTCATGAACCCTGTGTTAGCTTGCTAAGTACGAGAAGTACTTACGCTTGTTGTTTATCTTCTTTTTGGGCAAAAATCCCGGATGGGTAACAGATGAAGGTGCAGTTGGTGACTTTCCTGAAGACTTCTAGGCTAGCTGCTCCCCCAGTCGACGTTTCCCTGTGGTTTAGTTTGTGTACCAGTTCAGTGATCTGTGGTTCAGTATGTTGTAAGACTCTGTTTTAAATACTGTTGTGATGTAATAAACAATGTGATGATGCTACTCCTTGTGATTTGTCTACTTATGTGTGTGATTGTTTCTTGGGCACACATGAGTACGTTGTCCCAATTTTATCCTTAAAGTTGGGGTGTGACACTTTCTCTTGGTGAGGCTTGGAATCTTGCACACATGCATACACTAAACATGACATCCGGTCTTGATGCGGTCACATAGAGTAAGCTTCCAATCATAGACCGATATAGCTTTTGATCTACCATATTTCCACTTGCATCACTATCTAAGTGTCCATTTGTCCCCATAGGTGTGCTAATGGCCTTTGCATCTTGCAATCCAAATTTCTTCATCATGTCCTTGATGTACTTGCCTTGACTAACAAAAGTACCATTCTTCATTTGCTTGATTTGTAGACCAAGGAAATAGCTAAGCTCTCCAATCATGGACATCTCAAACTCATTAGCCATCATTTCACCAAACTCTTCACAAAAATCTTGATTAGTTGAACCGAAGATAATGTCATCAACATAGATTTGCAATACAAATAAGTCTTTGCCTATCTTCTTGGTGAAGAGGGTAGTGTCAACCTTACCCATCTTGAACCCTTTAGAGAGGAGAAAATCCCTTAGCCTCTCATACCATGCTCTTGGTGCTTGTTTTAAACCATAAAGTGCCTTCTTGAGCTTGTACACATGGTTGGGCTTCTTGTCATCTTCAAATCCGGGAGGTTGCTCAACATATACCAACTCATTTATATAGCCATTGAGAAATGCACTTTTGACATCCATTTGATAGAGCTTGATATTATGGGCACAAGCATAAGCTAATAAGATTCTAATTGCTCCCAACCTTGCCACCGGTGCATATGTTTCACCAAAGTCAATACCCTCCACTTGAGTGTAACCTTGAGCTACCAATCTTGCTTTGTTTCTCACTACTATGCCATCTTGATCTTGCTTGTTTCTAAAAACCCATTTAGTGCCAATGACATTATAATTCTTAGGTCTTTCTACCAATTCCCAAACTTGATTGTGAGTGAAATTATTTAATTCTTCATGCATAGCATTCACCCAATCAACATCTTGCAAAGCATCTTCTACCTTGGTTGGTTCAATTGATGACACAAAAGAATAATGCTCACAAAAAGAAGCCAATCTTGATCTAGTTTGCACACCACTTCTAATATCTCCAACTATTTGATCTATAGGATGATCTCTAGCAATATGAGTTGGTTGGAGAATGGGAACTTGATCACTTACATTGAATTTGACATTTGATTGATTATCATGAGATGAACTAGCTACTTGTTGATCTTGCAATTGAGAACCACTAGCTTGCACATTTGGAGAAGTGAGCACTTGATTTTTGTCATCTTCAACATCAACCACTTCTCTAGGCCGAATATCACCAATATACATATTTTTCATAGCATTGACCAATTGAGTTCCTCTCACATCATCTAGATTTTCATCTTCTTCTTGAGAGCCATTGGTTTCATCAAACTCAACATCATAAACCTCCTCAAGAGTACCACTAGACAAATTCCAAACTCTATATGCTTTGCTTTTAGTGGAGTAACCAAGTAAGAACCCTTCATCACATTTCTTATCAAACTTGCTCAATCTAGTGCCTATCTTCAAAATATAGCATTTGCAACCAAACACTCTAAAATATGCAATGTTGGGCTTTCTATCATTCAAGAGCTCATATGGTGTTTTCTCCATCATTGGGTGACAATAGAGGCGGTTGCTACAATAGCAAGCCGTGTTGATAGCTTCGGCCCAAAATGAATGACTCACATTGTACTCACTAAGCATAGACCTTGCCATGTCAATGAGTGTTCTATTCTTCCTCTCAACAAGGCCATTTGATTGTGGAGTGTACTTGGGTGAGAATTGATGTCTAATACCAAATTCATCACAAAGCTCATCAATTCTTGTGTTTCTAAATTCACTACCATTGTCACTTCTTACTTTCTTGATGGTTATTTCAAACTCATTGTGACACCTCTTGACAAAAGATTTAAATGTTGCATATGTATCACTCTTGTCAACTAGAAAGAATACTCATGTATATCTTGTGAAATCATCCACTATCACAAAGCCATATTTGTTGCCACCAATGCTAGTGTATGTTGTTGGTCCAAATAAATCCATGTGCAATAACTCAAATGCCTTGCTAGTACTCATGATGCTTTTCTTAGGGTGAGTGTTTCCAACTTGCTTGCCGGCTTGACAAGAGCTACAAAGTTTATCTTTCTCAAACACAACATCTTTCAAGCCTCTAACTAGATCATGCTTAATCAATCTATTCAATTGCTTCATGCCAACATGACTAAGTCTTCTATGCCATAACCAACCCAAGCTAGATTTGGTGAACAAACAAGTTGATAGTTGAGCTTCACTAGTGTTGAAATCAACTAAGTATAGGTTCTCATATCTAAAGCCTTTGAAGATCAAGTTTGAGCCATCTACACTTATGATCTCTACATCATCAACCCCAAATATGCATTTGAATCCAAGATCACACAATTGAGCCACATATAGCAAATTGAAGTTCAAGCTCTCAACTAGCAACACATTAGATATGCTCATGTCATTGGATATAACAATCTTACCAAGCCCTTTGACCTTGCCTTTGCCATTATCACCAAATGTAATACTATCAACTCCATTATCATCATTCTTGTTGATTGAATTGAACATTCTTGCATCCCCAGTCATGTGTTGTGTGCACCCACTATCAAGCACCCAATGCCTTCCTCCGGCTTTGTAATTGACCTACAAGAAAAGATCAATTCTTTTTCGGTACCCAAACTTGCTTGGGTCCTCCAAGGTTAGTTACTAAGCTTTTGGGCACCCAAATTGCCTTCTTCTTTGGGCCAACAATGGGAGCACCAATAAACTTAGCTTTTACACCATTAACACCCTTGGTAAGCAAATAACAAGAATAAAATTGAATTGAGGATACATTAGCATTTTTGTTCTTGTTCTTGCAATATTGCTCTATATGCCCGGATTGCTTGCATTTGTTGCAAAACCGGTCATTGCTTCTCACAAAACTAGTCTTGTGAGTTACAAAGGCCGCCTTGCCATTCTTGGGGGTGTAGCCCAATCCCTCTTTGTTAAGAGAGAACCGTTGGCTACCCAAGCACTTAAGCAAGCGGGCATCTCCACCATAGGCATTGCCTAAGGCACGAGTGAGCTCATTGACCTCCGTTTTCAAGGTCTCATTCTCCACCATTAGTGAGGCATCACAAGTGAAACCATCACTCATAGTAGAAGTAGTAGTGGATGAGCTACATGAAGGGTTAGTGGGAGCAACAACAATAGGAGTATAGAATGATTCATCAAGAATATCACAAGTGACTCCTATGTTACATGTTGGAACAATGTCCTCAACCTTGACTTGATCAAGGAGGGAGGAGTGAGCTTTTTCAAGCTTGGTGTGAGCTTTGCCAAGCTTCTCATGGGCTACCTCTAGCCTCTCATGAGTAGACTTGAGCTCATCAAGGGATTGCTCAAGAGCACTAAGCTTCTTGCGCAATTCCTTGCACTCCTTCCTCTTCATCTCAAAGCAAGTGTGAGCTTGATCCAACATGTCCATGATGTCCTCCTTTGAGTGCTCCTCATCCTCATCACTCTCACTATCACTCTCATCATCGGATTGTACCTTAGTTGGCTTAGCCATGAAGCATGATGGAGTGTCAAATAGAGAAGGCTTGTTGTTGATTGCAATGCTTGCAAGTGCCTTCTTCTTGGTGCTTTTCTTGTTATCATCATCACTTGAGTCTTCACTATCGGATGATGCATCACTATCCCATGTGACAACATATGAGCCACCCTTCTTCTTCTTGAAGCTCATTTTCTTCTCTTTCTTTTCCTTCTTGTCTTTCTTTTTCTCATCTTCATCATTGTCACTATTGTAGGGACAATCCGCTACAACATGATCCTTGCTCTTGCACTTGTAGCATCTTCTCACATAGTCTTTGTTCTTGTTGTAATCTCTTCTCTTCCTTGCACCATAGCCCTTCTTCTTCATGAACTTGCCAAGTTTTGCTGATCAAGACGCAATAGAGTGCGTGATCGGATTTAGGATAGATAACCGTACTATAAAGGGGAGAAATCTTTAATTGCAATGGTTATCTAGTGCCACTAAATGTGAGTCTCATTTGCATCTTTTTTAGTGCGCCTAGTGATGTGGTGAGATGCCTGAGAATGCCTGAAAATTATTTATGAAAATGCTAACTTAAATGTCCAATTTATTTTGAAATATTACGTTGAAGTTAGCACCTGGAAAGGCTCGAAAAGATGTTGGTTTTTATCAGTCTTTTGTCCAGTTAAAAGCAGCTGCAAAAATTGAGTTAGAACTGGTCCGTTTTGGTTTTCGGACTGGTCCGTTTTTGCTGTGATAGATAGGGAACATACTGGTCCGTTCTTGCTTTTGGACTCGTCCGTTTTAGCTCTCAAACTGGTCCGAACCTGCCGCTGAAATAAAAAAAAGGGAGAAAGAATGGGTGGTCTGTACTTCTTGCATGCGTGTTGACTAAAATGAGCAGGCTCTTATAGCATGTCAGAGGCTTGCATGTGCAGAAGGAGTGGCTTGGTCCATTCGTTTTTTTTAATGAGAGAGAGTGCAAAGAGCCTGTGCTGGGAGTGGAGGCAGGAAGTGAAAGGTCCTAAATGGCTAGAGGGGGGGTGAATAGCCTAATAAAATTTCTACAAATAACTTAGAGCAACTAATTAGTCAATTAGAAAGCGAAGCTTTTTGCTCTAGCTCTACCAAGTGTTGCAAGCCACCTATCCAAGCAATTCTAGTGTATTATAATCACTATGGCACACAAGAGCTATGTCACTACTCTCTAAACTAGTGAGCTAGCAAGAAATAATTACTTCTAACTAGAGAGTTACTTCTAACAACAACAATCACTACACAAGAAAGAATGAAAGTAAATGCAAGTGATAGAGATGGTTACCGCCGCCGGCAAGAGACAAACAATCACTATATGAATTCCAATGAACACCGGGAGATATCCAATGAGACAATAGACACACAATTTTTCTGCCGA
Source organism: Coix lacryma-jobi var. lacryma-jobi (assembly GCA_009763385.1). NCBI lineage: Eukaryota > Viridiplantae > Streptophyta > Magnoliopsida > Poales > Poaceae > Coix > Coix lacryma-jobi. The sequence goes on along the minus strand of CM019824.1, from coordinate 87,821,144 downwards.
GGTTCACGTGCTTGCCGGCACGCTACTCCCCGTTGTCTCGACCACACACTTGGTGGTTCGGCGGCTAATAGGTGTTCCACAAACCTAACTCAACAAATGAGCGCCGCAACAACCCACTCACAAGTGAGGGTAGCTCAATGACACGAGCAATACACTAGAGTACCTTTTGCGATCTCCCGCGGGGACAAGGTCAAGAACCCCTTACTAGAACTTGATTGGGGGCGGATAAAATCACCAAATCCCCTCACCAATCACCAAATCACCAACCGTCTAGGTGACGACAATCACCAAGAGTAATAAGAAATCAACAATCACAATCACCTAGTGCCACCAAATGGAATCACAAATGCACAACACTAGGGTTTCCCCCAAATCCTCTCATGAATGATGTAGCACCCGGTTTTAAAGAACAAAACCAGGTACGCTATATGTGTGCCCAGGAAGTCCACACATACAACCACAGAGGGAAAAGATATCAAAAACAGTGTTCTAGATATTGAAAACAACACTTACATCAAAGTTAAGCGGAACAGATACTAATCTTCTCTTCAGACTTCATTCTTCACAGGGACAGTTGACTGGGGGTAACATACGCCTAGCACTTCTGTCAGTATTCTGGAAACTCATCTGTGTCTTCACCACGCTTCCGCTGCGCAACTCTGATGGAGTCTGAGGGTGTGGGGGAAATAGCAAGGGTGAGCACATGTCGTACTCAGCAAATACAACATGGGGTTATGCAGCTCAAAAGGCTTGACACTGGTTTACAGCGGTTAGCATTTTTAGTTGGTCAAGATTTTAGCCTTAGATAATCATCAAGTTGTGCTTGCAAACCCGATTACACCACATGAATAATAATATGGCAACATCATCAGAATCACAAATATGATAGTAACGTGAACAAAAGTAAATTTCGTTTAAGTGGTTAGCCTGCAAGTTTTCCGAGCCGCTCGTGACCGTGAGCACGGCTGATATACCAGTTTATTACTCTGCAGAGTTTGTACAACTTTACCCGTGAGCCGTGATCCCCATGAGCCAGGGGTTGCAAATCCCATATCACCTCTACCAAGGAAGTGCGGCAGGGTACACTATGAAGTCTTTCGAAGTTCCCCTAACAAGATAGTGGCCGCTAGGTTTCCAATCGGCAAGCAGATATAGGAACCCCCTTTCCGATGGCACATTCCTTCCCGGCTATACACATGAGACCAGGCGGCCGTCCTATACCCGTCTCGGCAAGCCCCTTTTGTGCCCTTTCGGGTAACCACCATCAAGCGAGGAGAGGTCCTCGAACCAACTAAAACCAGAGCCATGTAGCCCTCACGGTTGTACTGTATGTCCCAGCTTTTGCCCGCAGAAGATCATTTAAGGGGGGCCAAGAGCACGAAGGTTCCCACGCCCAGGGTTCACATTACCAAGAACAAGATAAGAACAAACGTTGCGCATATCATAAATTATTTTATTAGTTCATAGTTACAGGTTTAAAGCACTAGCAGATCTACCCAAATGCACATTTATCCCACGGTATCAAGGTACAGGTTGAACATCTAGGTATATCCTATGGATATCATTTGACACATGCACATGATTGGTAGATTAAAGTGCGTAGGTAACAAGGATGGTCCCATGTTATACTTGCCTGATACACTTGACCAATTCTCACATCTTCAGTTCTTGGTCATCACCTTCTGATCTTCAGCGCGCACAACCGGTCGTCGTCTACTCGTAGCAAGCATCACACATAGGCAACATACAAGCAAACAACAGAGAACTAAGAACAACATAACACGAGACAAAACAACGTACTAAAAGAGAGCTCGCACTGCGGTCGCGGGATCGCACGGAACGACTGAGAGACACGTCTACCGAGAATTTTATATTATAAAAAGAAAAACTACCGGCTTGCTTTATTTTAATTAAATAAGCTCATGACAAAATATTAATTCAGATTAGACAAAACATATTTTAGTTATAAAGTCGGGCTAGACTAACCATATTTTATTCATAAATATTATCATATAATTTAATCAAGTTAAATGTTAGCTTAGTAAAAGAAAGTAAACATGTGACAACATCTAACCGTAATTTATATGACAACAGTTAGCCTAATCAATTTATAAATTAAAAACATATTTATGTTAGTGACTAATCATGTTAATATTTGTGTATAAAATATCGAAACATAAAACCTACATTGATTTTAATTATAAATCGGTTGTAGGTTTATTAATCAATTTAATATTTAACTTTATATGGAAAAACATGTGACACGAAAAACGTTAACGCTACTGCGTAGATCGCGGCGACACGAAACTAATGTAACTGAAACGGACTAAAACGGAGATTAGATGATTAAACGGTGAAAAATTAAAGAGCAGTGGCAAACTCGAAAATACTTCATCTTCTACCTTGGTTCATCTGCTCTCACACGAACGTGGCATGGTTGACTGCTCGGCGAGCAGGCCAGCAGCGGAGCCAAGCCGCGTGAGTCCCGCGGCGACGGGGCTGGGACAGGGGCCCGCACGGCCTGCAGCGGGTGACCGAGAAGGAGCCGGCCGGAACTGCTGCAACCGAGTCACCGAGAAACGAACGTCGGTCTTCAACGGTGAGTTCGCCGCAAAAGTGAACGATTAGATGGGAAACGGTCAAACAGCGATGGATTAATATAAAGGAAGACATGACGGTATAGAGGTCGACGAGGGCTACCTCTTGGTGGTCTCGGAATTCGCCGGGGACGTTGGAGATGGGCGGAAACGCTCGCCGAACGTTCGCCGGAAGTTCGCCGGAGTAGATGAGATGCGAAACTTCGGCTTCAGATCTGGGATGATAGATGTGGCGGCTCGCGAAACGGGCCGTACTTTTAGACTCCTCGCGATGAGATGAACACCGGCATGTATATATATGTAGGGTTTGGATAAAATGAAAAAAACGAGATATTTTATTATTTTCGGAATTAATTAATTTCGGGATTAAAATAATTCCAGAAAAGTCCAGAATTGTTGTTTAAGCCACGAAAAATAATCCGATGGCTCCGAAAATTCTAGGAAAATTCTCAGAGACACTTTGAAATATAATGAACCCAAATAAAGTATTTGGAGCTCATGAAATGATATTTTGGAGCATCTAAAAATTAGATTATGCTTGCAGAAAGATCGGAAACTATTCCGAAAAAGGTCAGAAAAATAACCGAGAAGTTTGTAGCGATATGATGATGGATGATGGACTTAAAGGAGTAATTTGAGATATAAGAAAAAGAATTTTAGAAAGGTCCAACAAGAGGATAGAGATGGAAACGATAAATTTGATTTCGAAAGAAGACAGAAACGGACTGAATATAGAAAGACGGCCTACCAAACGTGTTTTAAAACTCTACCGACTCACAACACAAGGTCAAACAGCAACCAACCATCACATCAAACATAACCCATCAAATTAGTTTAGGAAAATTTTGAAAATTCTTGTTTTACTACGACTAAAGTGGCGCTAGCTCGGACTAAACTTGTCAAATTTTATTCAAATATTAAAATTATTTATTTTATTTAATGTTTTCTACTCACAACCCAAAATCAAAAATTTTGGGGTGTGACAAACTACCCCACTTAACATGAATCTCGTCCCGAGATTCGAAGAGACTAGAGAGAAAGATAAAACTGATCTTCAAGTTGTCACGATGTCTTGATATGAGATTGATGAACGATAAGACATGGATCAAGGATAGCCAAACGAAGGCTAGAAAGATAAAGGTTGATCTTCAGTTCTTCTTGCCTTGTAACTTGAGAGACTCAGAGCTTGCTATTCGTGATAGTAGGGCCTACCCCACTTAACAAGAGCACAAGAGCTTTGCTCATCTTCAAAACTTGATTTTCAGCGTCTTCTTCGGAACACATAGATAGAGACGACACACAAGTAACACACCAAGAAAGACAAGCACACATCATAACAACGGCAATACACGTGCTTCAGTTCAGCTGGTGGGCATCCTAAAGTGCGGATTATAGATGATGAAGGGCCATCGTGATTTTGAACAAGTTTTCAAAAATTTAGTAAAACAAATAAAATAAAAAAAAATCAAGGATATCAGAAACCAATAGCTCAAAGGTAGCTATCAAGGAGAGGAAATAATGGGACAAGGATTGGGAAACAATTAATTTAAAGGACAAGGTGGTAGAAAACATTTTATAGCAAAACAAACTTCAAAAGACGTCCAGTGCTAACTAGGCATACGTCCTACAGTCAACATTGCTTTGATACCAATCTGTAGCACCCGGTTTTAAAGAACAAAACCAGGTACGCTATATGTGTGCCCAGGAAGTCCACACATACAACCACAGAGGGAAAAGATATCAAAAACAGTGTTCTAGATATTGAAAACAACACTTACATCAAAGTTAAGCGGAACAGATACTAATCTTCTCTTCAGACTTCATTCTTCACACGGACAGTTGACTGGGGGTAACATACGCCTAGCACTTCTGTCAGTATTCTGGAAACTCATCTGTGTCTTCACCACGCTTTCGCTGCGCAACTCTGATGGAGTCTGAGGGTGTGGGGGAAATAGCAAGGGTGAGCACATGTCGTACTCAGCAAATACAACATGGGGTTATGCAGCTCAAAAGGCTTGACACTGGTTTATAGCGGTTAGCATTTTTAGTTGGTCAAGATTTTAGCCTTAGATAATCATCAAGTTGTGCTTGCAAACCCGATTACACCACATGAATAATAATATGGCAACATCATCAGAATCACAAATATGATAGTAACGTGAACAAAAGTAAATTTCGTTTAAGTGGTTAGCCTGCAAGTTTTCCGAGCCGCTCGTGACCGTGAGCACGGCTGATATACCAGTTTATTACTCTGCAGAGTTTGTACAACTTTACCCGTGAGCCGTGATCCCCATGAGCCAGGGGTTGCAAATCCCATATCACCTCTACCAAGGAAGTGCGGCAGGGTACACTATGAAGTCTTTCGAAGTTCCCCTAACAAGATAGTGGCCGCTAGGTTTCCAATCGGCAAGCAGATATAGGAACCCCCTTTCCGATGGCACATTCCTTCCCGGCTATACACATGAGACCAGGCGGCCGTCCTATACCCGTCTCGGCAAGCCCCTTTTGTGCCCTTTCGGGTAACCACCATCAAGCGAGGAGAGGTCCTCGAACCAACTAAAACCAGAGCCATGTAGCCCTCACGGTTGTACTGTATGTCCCAGCTTTTGCCCGCAGAAGATCATTTAAGGGGGGCCAAGAGCACGAAGGCTCCCACGCCCAGGGTTCACATTACCAAGAACAAGATAAGAACAGACGTTGCGCATATCATAAATTATTTTATTAGTTCATAGTTACAGGTTTAAAGCACTAGCAGATCTACCCAAATGCACATTTATCCCACGGTATCAAGGTACAAGTTGAACATCTAGGTATATCCTATGGATATGATTTGACACATGCACATGATTGGTAGATTAAAGTGCGTAGGTAACAAGGATGGTCCCATGTTATACTTGCCTGATACACTTGACCAATTCTCACATCTTCAGTTCTTGGTCATCACCTTCTGATCTTCAGCGCGCACAACCGGTCGTCGTCTACTCGTAGCAAGCATCACACATAGGCAACATACAAGCAAACAACAGAGAACTAAGAACAACATAACACGAGACAAAACAACGTACTAAAAGAGAGCTCGCACTGCGGTCGCGGGATCGCACGGAACGACTGAGAGACACGTCTACCGAGAATTTTATATTATAAAAAGAAAAACTACCGGCTTGCTTTATTTTAATTAAATAAGCTCATGATAAAATATTAATTCAGATTAGACAAAACATATTTTAGTTATAAAGTCGGGCTAGACTAACCATATTTTATTCATAAATATTATCATATAATTTAATCAAGTTAAATGTTAGCTTAGTAAAAGAAAGTAAACATGTGACAACATCTAACCGTAATTTATATGACAACAATTAGCCTAATCAATTTATAAATTAAAAACATATTTATGTTAGTGACTAATCATGTTAATATTTGTGTATAAAATATCGAAACATAAAACCTACATTGATTTTAATTATAAATCGGTTGTAGGTTTATTAATCAATTTAATATTTAACTTTATATGGAAAAACATGTGACACGAAAAACATTAACGCTACTGCGTAGATCGCGGCGACACGAAACTAATGTTACTGAAATGGACTAAAACGGAGATTAGATGATTAAACGGTGAAAAATTAAAGAGCAGTGGCAAACTCGAAAATACTTCATCTTCTACCTTGGTTCATCTGCTCTCACACGAACGTGGCATGGTTGACTGCTCGGCGAGCAGGCCAGCAGCGGAGCCAAGCCGCGTGAGTCCCGCGGCGACGGGGCTGGGACAGGGGCCCGCACGGCCTGCAGCGGGTGACCGAGAAGGAGCCGGCCGGAACTGCTGCAACCGAGTCACCGAGAAACGAACGTCGGTCTTCAACGGTGAGTTCGCCGGAAAAGTGAACGATTAGATGGGAAACGGTCAAACAGCGATGGATTAATATAAAGGAGGACATGACGGTATAGAGGTCGACGAGGGCTACCTCGTGGTGGTCTCGGAATTCGCCGGGGACGTTGGAGATGGGCGGAAACGCTCGCCGAACGTTCGCCGGAAGTTCGCCGGAGTAGATGAGATGCGAAACTTCGGCTTCAGATCTGGGATGATAGATGTGGCGGCTCGCGAAACGGGCCGTACTTTTAGACTCCTCGCAACGAGATGAACACCGGCATGTATATATATGTAGGGTTTGGATAAAATGAAAAAAACGAGATATTTTATTATTTTCGGAATTAATTAATTTCGGGATTAAAATAATTCCAGAAAAGTCCAGAATTGTTGTTTAAGCCACGAAAAATAATCCGATGGCTCCGAAAATTCTAGGAAAATTCTCAGAGACACTTTGAAATATAATGAACCCAAATAAAGTATTTGGAGCTCATGAAATGATATTTTGGAGCATCTAAAAATTAGATTATGCTTGCAGAAAGATCGAAAACTATTCCGAAAAAGGTCAGAAAAATAACCGAGAAGTTTGTAGCGATATGATGATGGATGATGGACTTAAAGGAGTAATTTGAGATATAAGAAAAAGAATTTTAGAAAGGTCCAACAAGAGGATAGAGATGGAAACGATAAATTTGATTTTGAAAGAAGACAGAAACGAACTGAATATAGAAAGACGGCCTACCAAACGTGTTTTAAAACTCTACCGACTCACAACACAAGGTCAAACAGCAACCAACCATCACATCAAACATAACCCATCAAATTAGTTTAGGAAAATTTTGAAAATTCTTGTTTTACTACGACTAAAGTGGCGCTAGCTCGGACTAAACTTGTCAAATTTTATTCAAATATTAAAATTATTTATTTTATTTAATGTTTTCTACTCACAACCCAAAATCAAAAATTTTGGGGTGTGACAAATGAGCACCAAGCATGGAGAGGGAGAGGAAAGGGAGGAGATGCTCTTGAAGCTCACAAGATCGACACTTAGTGCTCTCACTCTCTCAAATCAAGTTAGCACAAAGATTTGGATGGGAGAGATGAGAGGGAGCTTTTCTTCTTCCAAGGGAATGAACAAGAGCAAGAGGAATGAGCTGAGAGATTCAAAACTATGTGTTTGAGAGAGAGAACCAACACAGAGCCTGCAGCCCCAAGTAGAGAGCCGTTGGGCGCTGGATCTGAGCTCAACCGGAAATTCCAGGTTGGGCAAAAGAAATATCCAACGAGCACCTCACTGCCTAGCAAAATGAGTGGAACTGAGAAGTAGCTGGAATATCCGGCTAGGGCCGAGAATAAATCTGAGCAAGGCCTTGCTGTTTGCGAATGAACTGAGTTTGAAACATAGCTGGAATATCTGGGTAGGGGCACAAAAAAATCCGGCTGGAGGTTCTCTGTTAGTGCAGTTGCTACTCTTCTCTCCTTTTTTTTTTCTTTCAAGTGTTATCTCTTCTAAAAAGATTCAAAATAAAATTAGCACAAGAGATAGCACTTTCACAAAGATTTTTAGGGATAATCTCACCACGTCACTAAGCGCTTAAATATATGCAAATGAGACTCACACTTAGTGGCACTAGATAACCATTGTAATTAAAGATTTCCCCTCTTTATAGTACGGTTATCTATCCTAAACCCGATCACGCACTCTATTGCGTCTTGATCGGTAAAACAAACGCCCTATTTTATACCTTTGCCTTGAGCCCATAGGGTTTTGGTTTTCTCTTTCTTCTTTTCCAAATGTGGAGAAATGTATTATCAATTTGACCATCACCATCACATTTGAGTGTCATCTAGCTCCACCTTGGTGTGAACCAACCTATCTCATATATCACTTGGAGCAAGAGGTTAGTTCACTTAGGTTTCATCAATTTTCCAAAACCAAACTAGGGTTTTCAGGAAGCTTCCTTGAAGCTTCTTGGTTCTCCTTGCCTGTTGCCTTTTCTGCTGTGGTGCTGACCGTTGGTGGAGCAGGACCCGTCCGTTAGTAACTATGGGTGTATGGAGTGGCCAGGTTGTGCGTGTATGTGTGGGGTGGCTTGTGACCGTTGGGAGCCTTTGGCCAAAGAGTCAAGGCAGCGCCTCCTCCTAGCGCTCGATAGGTTTTTTCACCAACTCTTTTACCTCTCTGTCTGTTGCTTGCTGCTAACTGAAGAAGCACGTACAGAGAAAGCTCTCCTTCCACTCACTCACTCCTAGTGTTTTGAGCTCAATTCCTGTGAGAGTTTGGGTGCTCTAGCATCGATCTAGAGAGCTGCAAGAGATCCACCTCCCTCTCCTCTCCATTCTCAGCTCAGTGCTTATTTTCAGAGAGGATTTTGAGGGAAACCCTAGGTGCATTTGAGATTGCATATTCTTGTGGCACTAGGTGGTGATTGCAATTGTGGATTTCTTATTACTCTTGGTGATTGCCGTCACCTAGACGGTTCATGGTGATTAGTTTGATTGGTGAGAGGATTTGGTGATTGTGTCCACCCCCAATCAAGGTGCTATTTGTGAGGGGTTGTTGTGGTTCCCCGACGGAGTGCCAAATTCCAACTCTAGTGGATTGCTCGTGTCATTCAACTTCTCTCCATTGGTAGGTTCTTGTGGCGCCTATTGAGAGGCTCGGTGTCATACTGATTAGCCACCGAACCACGTGGTGTAGAGGGACACAACGGGGAGTAGCTTGCCGGCAAGCAAGTGAACCTCGGGAGAAAAATTAATTGTGTCATATCTTGTCTCCCGGAGAATTGAATTGATTGAAATATTCATTGTTGGAATTAATTATTTAGTGATTGGCATCATCCACTACTCTTCACTGTCGGTATTGAAATTAATTATCTCTTCTTCATACTTGCTATTTATATACCTTGTGTAGTAGTAGTGATAATTTGCAAGTAGAGTAACATAGCATATTTAGTTGTTTTATTTTGCTCTCTAGATTGCTCTCTGGTATAAAAGTAGTGACATAGTGTTGAAGCAATTTATTTATCTTGTTAGCTCTCTAACTAGATAAAGTAGAGACATAGCTTGTGTGCCATAGAGATATTAAATTACTAGAATTGCAAATAGGTGGCTTGCCTAACATTTAGAGCTAGAGCAAACTGCATTTGGCCATTTGTAAAACTAATACTTTGCTCTAGTGAGATTGTAGAATTTTTATTTAGGCTATTCACCCCTCTCTAGCCAATTAGGACCTTTCAAGTGGTACCAGAGCCGTGGTCACCATAATTAGCAAGGCTTAACAACCTCGGTGTCAAGAAATGGCTCAAATAGTGTTTAACCATGTGGGGGGGGGGGGGGGAACCACCGTTCTTTGATGGCACAAGCTCATTTGATTATTGGAAGAGAAAGATGAAAATGTATCTTGGTTCAATTCGTCCTAAAATATGGGAGGTCACCGAAAATGATTTTGTTGTGCTTGATGCCGCCTCAACCACACCAAGAGAGCAAGAGAACTTGCAATGCAATACTATGGCTCTCAACACTTTGTATAATGGTATGGATTCAAAAGTGTTTGAACAAATAAAAGATCTTGAGAGAGCAAGTGAAGTGTGGAAAAGATTGGAAGAAACATATGAGGGCACTACAACCGTGAAGACAGCAAAGCTTTATATGCTCAAGCATCAACTCTCTAATTTCAAGATGAAGGATGATGAGAGCATTCCGGAGATGTTCTACCGGTTGCAAGTGATTATTAATGATCTCAAGGCATTGGGTGAGAAGACAAAAGATGAAGATTTCTCTCACAAATTTTTGATGTGCTTGCCCAAGAAATTCAAGATGTTGAGAACTATCATGTTTAGAGGAGGCTTGAAGGGCATCTCTCCAAATGAGGTACTTGGAGATGTCATGAACGAGGAGGAGTACAACAAGGATAGTGATGATGAGAATGAAAAAAAGGAAGGATGAAGACAAAAAAAAGAAAAGTGTGGCTTTCAAGACCGAAGCTTCTTCCTCCAAGAACAAGGACAAGGGCAAGACAAAGAAAGAAGAATCAAGTGAAGGTGAAGGCTCTACCATGGATAGTGATGATGAGAATCTAGCTCTCTTTGTTCGCAAGTTTGGAAAAATGATGAAGAAGTAGGGCTATGGTGCAAGAAAGAGAAGAGACAACTTCAAGAATAAGAACTTTGTAAGGTTATGTTACAAATGCAAGAGCCTAGATCATGTTGTTGCGGATTGCCCCTATGCTAGTGGTAATGAAGAAGATAAAAAGAAAAGCAAGAATGAGAAGAAAGACAAGAAGGAGAAATATGTATTCAAGAAAAAGAAGAAGAGTGGTTCATATGTTGTCACATGGGATAGTGATGCCTCTACCGATAATGATGATGATGATGACAATGCATCCAAAAAGAAAGCATTAGCTACCTTCACCAACAACAAGTCTTCTCTATTTGACTCACCATCATGCTTCATGGCCAAGGGCCCTAAGGTAAAATATGATGATAGTGATGATGATGATAGAGATGATAATGATAATGCTAATGCTAGTGATGATGATGATGAACCTAGTATAGAACAACTTATGGACATGCTAAAACAAGCCGAATACCTTATTAGATCTAAAAGCAAGAAGTGTAAAGAATTGTCTAAGAAGTTAAAGGATCTCGAACAATCCTTTAATGAGCTAAGTGCATCTCATGAGAGTCTAAAGGAAGACCATGAGGAACTTGAGAAGGCTCACACTAAGCTTGAAAAAGCTCACTCTTTGCTCCTTAGTGAAAATAAGGAAAAAGTTGTTGTATCATGTGATGTGGGATTAACTTGTGATATAATTGATGAATCTTTTTACAAACCTATTGTTATGTCACCTTCTAATCCTTCATGTAGCACTTCAATATCTACTCCTACCTCACTTAGTGATGATTTTACTTGTGATGCTACATTAATGGTAGAGAATGATAACTTAAAGAAAGAGGTAGATAAGCTCACTACTGCTTTAGGTAATGCATATGGTGGTGATGCCCGCTTGCTAAAGTGCTTGGGTAGCCAAAGGTTCTCTCATGCAAAAGAGGGATTGGGCTACACCCCCAAGAAAGGCAAGGCGGCCTTTGTTACTCATAAAGCTAGCTTTGTGAGGAACAATGGTCGGTTTTGCTCTAGTTGCAAGCAAGTTGGGCATGTAGAAAACCATTGCAAGAACAAAATTAAGAAACAAACTTTTGCATCTTCCATTATGTTTGATTCTTGCTATATGCTTACAAAAGGTGAGAATGGTATCAAGGTCAAGTACATTGGTGCACCCATGGTTGGCCCAAAGAAGAAGGCTATTTGGATGCCTAAAAACTTGGTCTCTAACCTTGGAGGACCCAAACAAGTATGGGTACCTAAGAAACATTAAATTATTTTGTAGGTAAATTATAAAGCCGGAGGAAGGCATTGGGTTCTTGATAGTGGGCGCTCTCAACACATGACCGGTGATATTAAAATGTTTAACTCTATCTCATCAAGTGGCAATGACTATGATTATATCACTTTTGTGGACAATAGCAAAGGCAAAGTAAAGGGGCTTGGTAAGACTGCAATATCAAATGACATGAGTATATCAAATGTGCTACTAGTAGAGAGCTTGAACTTCAATCTATTGTCAGTAGCTCAACTTTGTGACCTTGGTTTCAAATGCATATTTGGTGTTGATGATGTAGAGATCATAAGTGTAGATGGTTCTAACTTGATATTCAAAGGCTTTAGATATGAGAACCTCTACTTAGTTGATTTTGGTGCTAGTGAAACTCAATTATCAACATGCTTGCTCACTAAATCTAGTATGGGTTGGCTTTGGCATATGTTGATGGTCCTTAAACACTTGTTTTACCATCAACATTTTACCCAAAAATTCACCAAAAAGGCATGAAAAGTAGTCAAATAGGTTTCAAACTAACCAAATTCCACATGTCCATAGATTTTTATTTGAATGCAGGATTTGGACCAAATTTGGAGAATGGACCCACCAGGGGCCGAGACCACTCACCAGGGCCCATTTAGGCCCTAGTGGGGTGGCGCCCGCCATGTCACTGATCCGTGTGACCACCCCAAGGCCAAATCTTAGCCCTCGGTCACTAGGTCGGTGGCATCGGAGGGCTCAGGAGGGAGTGGCGTGGATCATGCATGCCGCCATGCAAATAAGCACATGTTGAATTAAAGAAGCACATGCTTAATTCTTCTCCACCATTGATCTAAAGGAGGTTACGATCCAAGGGCTCTCATCCATCATCACGCGGATCGATGATGTGGCGGTGGAGTAGCCCCTACTCCACCTCTCTACTATAAATACTCTCCTGGAGGTGTCACTTCATTTGAAGCAAGGAAAGCAAGGAAAAAGAGGAAAGGAAGGCTAAAGCTAGAGAGCTAATAGCTTAGGATTTAGCCAAGCTTAGGCAAGTAGGTAGCTAGTAGAGCAAGGCATCCTTGCCTCATTGCCCTCGCGGAAGCGCTGCTCAAGGCTTAGCTCAAGAGTAGAAGCGTGCGAGTAATCGGTCCTGGAGTTAGGAAGAGTCTTCCTTCATCTCCAGTTCAGGTTTTGCTCTTGTATCTCAAGCACTTTACTATATTCTAGTTCATCATTTCAAGTATTACTTTATTCTACTTGCCAATATTGAGTAGTATACTTGATTGATTGCTTGAGTACCTAGCTATCCTACATTTCAATTCACTTAGCCATAGTAGTTAATCTCTAGTGTGCTTAGTGTTTGATCTTTGCCAATAGGTTGCTTAGTTAGTTTAGTGTTTATCTTATTAAGTCAAGTATTTGCTCTGACGTTTGCAAGGGTGTCTCTATTCTAGGCCAGGGTAGAGATAGTTAGAATATAATTAGGCGTGGTGCTTAGTTATAGACTTACCTTCAGATACGACTAAACCCTCGGATAGCTATGGTAGCAAGCAGGTGGTGACAGCCCTGTGCGCCTTGAATTCCACCACGTAGTTGGTCTAGTTTAACAGTAAGGCTCGTTGCGCTAGCGTTCAACCTAAGTCAGTGGTAAAGGCTAGTACGCCTCGGTACTTGACAAGATAGGAATAAAACTATACTTAACTTGGTTGCTTATTTGGCATTTGCCTATCTTGCTTCGTAGTTATCTAGGAGTAGTTATTAGTTATTAGTTAAGTTATATTAGTTATCCTTAGTTATATTATTCCCCTTATCTACCTGTTTATCCACCTTACCTTAACCATTCATTTCATCCTTACCTATCCACTCATAAATTCTTTCTAGCCTTTCATCTCTTCTCTCCTCTCCTTTCCCCTTTCTTATTCTTCGACTCTCATCCCCTCCTTGACTCGACTCATACACCACCCTAGCCTTCCTTTGGGATCAAATAAATCGACACCTGGTACTCCCAGGCGAAGTGCTACTACTATAGTTCTGTGCGCTTGCAGAATCTCCTCTAGGTAGATTGCAATCTCTCTAGCTAGCTCCTACTAGTGTCGGGATTGACAACCCCATTTGACATTAGTAGATAGCTGCTTTAGCTTCACTCCTTTAGGTATAGTGACTGGACTTGCAACAAGCATTTCTGGCGCCGTTGCCAGGGATAGATTCCATAGTCTACTCCTAGTAACGACGTTAGCAAGTGTCAACAAGCATTTCTGGGCCGTTACCGGGGATAGTTGCATAGCTCTATCTTTAGTGAAGTTAAGAACTACCAACAAGCATTTCTGGCGCCGTTGCCGGGGAAGGCAATCGGTGTATCCTTCGAGTCCTTGTCGAATTTATCTTCGCTTAAGCTTCTGCTTAGCGAATCCCATCTATCCCCATTCTTTCTTTTCTTAGTCCTTCTTATCTTTTTCCTTCATCTTCTTCAACTTCTTTCTTTCTTATCTCGTTCTACCTTCACGATGGCCAACAAGACCATTCGTGAGTTTTCTGCTGCTTCTGCCGCCAATGTAGCGACAGGACCAGCCATGATCGATGCCAACCTCAATTTCGAGTTGAAACCGGCTCTGATCACGATGGTCCAAGCTAGCCCATTCTGTGGCAAAGCTCATGAGGATGCCAATGCTCACCTCCAACAATTTTTGGAGATTTGCGGCACCTTCACCATTAAGGGGATAACCCAAGAAGCCATCCGTCTTCGTCTCTTTCCCTTTTCTCTCCTAGGAAAAGCGAAGCAATGGTTCTATACCAATCGCAACGCTGTAGACACATGGGACAAGTGTTCCAATGCTTTTCTCGCCAAATTCTTTCCGATGGGCAAGACGAACGCTCTTCGCAACAAAATCTCCAGCTTTACGCAACAAGCCGAGGAATCTATTCCCGAGGCTTGGGAGAGAATGCAAGAGTATGTCACTACTTGTCCGCACCATGGTATGGAGGACTGGCTGTTGATCCAGAACTTCTACCATGGCCTAACCCCACTCTCTAGAAGCCATTTGGATGCCGCCGCCGGCGGTGCATTCTTTTCTCTTAATGTTGCAGATGCTAAGTCTCTCATAGAGAAGATGGTGTCGAACCAAGGATGGAATGACGAGAGACTGGAGCCCCGTAAGCGAGGTATGCATTCCCTTAAGGAGGCCGACATGATCGTGGCCAAGATGGACCTGCTGGCCAAGAAGCTGGACAACTGTGAGAAGATGAACCAACAAGAGAGTGTCCAATCTCTGGAATCCTACATGACTTGTGAAGTCTGTGGAGAAACCGGACATTCTGGGAACCACTGCCCCGAGTTACATGAAGATTTGAACTTCATCATCATCAACAACAACAACGGTTTCCGTCAACAACATCAAGGATGGAATCAACACTCCAACCGTCAAGGTAATAATTCATTCCCTCGCTCTAATTTCCAAAGTACTGATAATTTCTCATTCTTAAAGAATCTACTCTACTCTCAAGGTAGAACTACTGAATTTTTGAATAAGAAATTAATGTCAAATGATAAAATGCTTGAGAACATAAATGCTAAATTGGAAGATTTCTCATCTACTCTAAAAAATCAACTTAGCTTTAATAAGATGTTAGAAACCCAATTAGCTCAACTTGCTGCGATCATACCATCTTTTGAAACTGGCAAAATTCCGACTAAACCTAACATGGAAACTGCAAATATGGTTGAAATAAAATATTTTAACTATTATGAAGATCAAACTATGACTGTTAAAAAAGGTGATCCTGGTAGTCCCATAATTAGATGCTCAATCTTTGGTGAAGTCTTTAAAAATGCCATGTGTGATTTAGGATCGAGTGTGAACATTTTATCTAAGGATTTCTATGAAAACTCGTTCTTTCCACCCATGTCATCCACATCTGCCTATGTCATGCTAGCTGATCAATCAACATGCTATGTAGAAGGAATAGTCACTGATTTACCTGTTCATATTAGAGGTTCATATGTTCCTGTTGATTTCATAATACTAGATATGGGAAATAGGAAAGATGTGCCTCTAATCTTAGGTAGACCTTTCTTGAACACTGTTGATGTTTGCATATATGTGGGGAGTGGTAAAATGCAAATGACATTAGGAGGGAGGAAGGAAATATTCTACTTTTCCCGTGGTCCCGCATATGCCGCTTACATGCAAGAAGCAAAACCCGTTCGTACCAAGAAGAGGCACCTAAGAACAAGGTGGAACAGAAAGAAAGAACCACCTTCTCCTGAGTTGTGTCATTCACATAACAAAGGAGAGGTGCCAAAAGAAGAAGAACCCGATGAAGTACTTAAAGAAGAAGCACCCAAGGAAGAAGATCCACCCAATAAGGATGAAATTCCATGGATTTAAGGTATGAATTTACTTTTTAAATTTCCCTTTTTCAAATAAATAACATATGTCATGCATGTTACTAAAAAAATATCATTTATCATTAGCTGTATGCATAAGTATATGTTAACTTAGCTAGAATAATAAAATAGGATAGTTTCCCTTTTTCACAACATTAGATAGTTTACTTTTTAATAAAATAAGAACGAGAGCTCCGACCGAGAAAGATTGTTGACACTGGTTATCTATCATAATTAAGGGATAAATAAATATTAAAAGGGGCAAGAATTTGATCACCAACAAAGGTTTAGGGTTTCAACTGACAATATTCCATGAGTTTTGGTGAGTTATGATTCTGCGGGGACTAAACCAGGAAATCAGCACCGATAGCTTCCCATAGAAGGAAACCGACGGGAGATAACGCAACCACCACGTAAGGATTATTCTAGAAGACTGCAGAGGATGCAAGAAGACACCAGGAGGTCGACCACCGGGAGAGGCCGACTGGTGGGACCGATCGGTCCCACCAGGAGACCGACCGGTCACCCCCTGGGCCCGCTGGGTTCCGTCCTCTGCAAGCTATCTCCACCGACCTTTAGGATGCATCTCGGCCGTACCTTGAGTCGATTTGATCCAAGGGCCACGGTTCATCGCCCAGGGCTATATAAACAGCCCCTGACCCCCCTCTTCAGCAATCAATCAGGGTTTGATCATTAGACATCATCAATCAGAGCTTCAGAAGGAGATCAATCGGAAGCCCTAGAACTTCATCTACCTAGATTAGTAGATAGAATAGGATTAGAGGAGGCAAGCTTCGCTTGGATTCCTGATCTAGTCACGAGAAGGCTCGGTAAACCCAAGATCTTTTCTCTTGTATTAACATTATGGATCTATTTCATAATTGCTCTTCTAGTTCATCATTGTTTATGTTCTAGTTCATCGTCTAGTTCATGTTCATCGTCTAGTTCATCATCTAGTTTATAATCTTGTTCTAGTTCATGTTCTAGTTCGTACTTTAGTTCTTCTCGATGATCTAATTCACCTTATTGTTCATCATTGTGTTCTAGATAGCAATACAATTGATATGATTAAGACATCAATGATTATATTCTTAGTTATAATGCTTATAGTCTGCTTTGATTATATATTTGTCATAGATAGTTCATCTTTATGTTTATACTCATGTTCGTATTGCGCTCATCTTAAAGTACAACGGGTGGGTGATAGATGTTGTGTAGGCGTGGTGCCTATACATTATTTATCTACGAATGCGTCCTATGTTCCGGATAGAGTGGTAGATCGCGGGTGTGACAGACCTGTTGAGTCCTCTGTATTCCACCTCCCGAATATAGTGTTCAGTATGGCTCAGTTAACTCATGGTTTAAGGGTTACTTTGTTTGACACTTTTACTATGGAGTTGCCTCTTGATTATAAATATGATGTGACCTAGCCAATGATTGCGAAATATAATTGCACTAATCAATGTATGCTATGACTTGTAATTAGAACAACTTAGGAATGTTTCTCATTAATACCTGTTCTAATCATCACTTGCTAGGTAGTACTGTTCTAAGTTTATCCTTGATTGATCTGATCTCTGTTATCCTTTATCAATTATTTATCATATCATTTACTCTGTAACCTGATTCCTGTTTGAAGTAATTAGTGTTATCAGTCTTATTATAAGTGTGCCATATTAAATGTTGTTAAGTCCTTAGAATGCCATCATATCTTGAATTGATTAGTCTCTAGAGTAAATATAAATAACGATACCTGAGACTAGCTTGGGTGAAATGCTTCTACAACGGGTATGTTTATCTGTGCGCTTGCGGGTAAATATCTATCTTTAAATCCAGTGCCCTGATATATTTACATTGCTAGCTTCATGTTGGGGATGACAACTTGACGTTAAGTGGAGTTAGTAGTGTCCTGTACACTCTTTAGTGCTTTCTTAGAGTGATTCCATTAAGGAGTGTCAACAAAGATGAAGACCCTTCACCAAGCAAGAAGCCAGCTTGGGGGAGATCCTCGCGCCAATAAGGTATGTTTCAACCTTACTCTTTATGTTCGGTTCTTAAATTCTATATCTTTTGAAATTTTTTGAATGTTATATACTTGCCTAAGTAATTATCCCATTGTAAAAATGATAAAATCTGCTTAAAAATGTTGGAACCTGAATAAGAAATAAAATATGCCATGCAAATGCTATTGTTATAGTTAGAATAACTAGTTTTATCTAAGTTGTAGCTTTTGTGGGTTGCACATGTTTTAACTAAAATCATGCTTGTTTAATAAAGTTAGTTAGAAATGGAGTAATTCTTTAAACTTGCTAAGGTGAAATTAGGACCTAATCTAGAGGATTTTTTTAAAAAATCATGAAAACCTTGCTAAAAGTTCCTCCTAGATTTTATCCCATCCCACCACCAGCCAAATATTTGTTAGTCAAAACCACAAAGAGCTTTGTCTGTGTTGAGCTGTGTTAGACCTCATAGATCTTAGTAGAGAAGCTTATCATATCTTTTGAATCAAGATACACACACCCATCATAAATTGCCTACTCTCCACTTTGGAAGTTTGCAACCACCAAATAAATTGCTCATTCTCTACACTGGAGATATGCAATACCTTGCCAAACGTTCCATTGCTAGCCTTATGCTATTCCTACACTGGGAATAAGCATTTCTCTCTCTACCCCCTTTTCATTTCTAAAATCCTTTCCTATAAACAATCTGGGGAAATCTAGAGCTAAAAAAGGGAGATATGAAAAAAAAAGAAAGTGAGCAAACTAGCTAAGAGAGGACTATGTCCTAAGAAAATGTGAGGACACATTTTTGTCTACTCACTAACCATGTGGAAGTTTATAGAGGGATATTTCATAATCCTTCCTAGGTAATTTTTGGGGTCTAGAGCTAATGATAATTCTCTCTCTCTCTCTTCTTCTTTTTTTTTGAATACATAGTGAGTAGACAAAAGATGTGTCCTCACATTTTCTTAGGACATAGTCCTCTCTTGAGCTACTTTTCTCATTTTTTTCTTAGGACATAGTCCTTTCTTGAGCTACTTTGCTCACTTTTTTTATGTATCTCTCTCTCTCTCTTTTTTAGCTCTAGATTTCCCCATATATCTATAGGAAAGGATTTTTGAAATGAGTAGGGAAAGGGAGAGAAATGCTTATTCCTAGTGTAGGAATAGCATAAGGCTAGAAATGGGACGTTTGACAAGGTATTGCATATCTCCGGTGTAGAGAATGAGCAATTTATTTGGTGGTTGCAAACTTCCAAAGTGGAGAGTAGGCAATTTATGGTGGGTGTGTGAATCTTGATTCAAAAGATATGATAAGCTTCTCTACTAAGATCTATGAGGTCTAACAAAGCTCAACACAGACAAAGCTCTTTGTGGTTTTGACTAACAAATATTTGGCTGGTGGTGGGATGGGATAAAATCTAGGAGGAACTTTTAGCAAGGTTTTCATAATTTTTAAAAGAAATCCTCCAGATTAGGTCCTAATTTCACCTTAGCAAGTTTAAAGAATTACTCCATTTCTTACTAACTTTACTCACTGTTAACACCAGATTTTCGCACACATGAGGATATGACAGGTGGGTCCAGCCGCAGAGAAGAGAAGGATTCGGCAAGCATTCGAACGGCTATTTGGTCCTTAAGACTTTCGGTGAATACCTGCGCGGTCGGCTATTTCGTGAAGCAGTAGCCCCATTCGGGAAATGGATGATGCAGGTAAAGCTGGCTTGCACGAGAAGATACGTGATGATGGGAGATACCGAAAGGATTAGGAATATGATTTATATCTTTCCTTGTTTTTCAAGTCGTAATCGTCTAGGATTCGTGTTTCGTCCAGGGTATAAATATAAGCCCTCGACCATTGTAAAACTGTTCACAACCACATCAATACAAACCGGCCCCGTGCCATCTTCGAGTCCTTAAGTCGTGTCGTCGAGTTCTTCGAGAGGAAACATCGACCCGTCGACCTCCGTAAGTACCGACAACCTTGTTATCATGTCTAGTATCATGCGGTGGATTTAGATATGATGCAAGTAGTCTCGTATGTTAAGCTTAGTATCGTGCGGCGGATTTAAGCTTATGACGGGAAGTTTTTGCTTATGCCTTGTATCGTGCGGCGGATTAAGACATGAGTAAAAATAGTTATCGGCTCTATTAGATTTGGCAGATCTAGTAGATTCATTAAGTTATCATGTGTTATATGTTTTATTTATTTCATTCCTGTAACACTCTTTTGCCCAATCTAGATTGATCTCTATTCGGCCTCGTTTCACAAGTTTGCTTGTGCTTTGCTAATCATAAGATCATGATGGCCGGATTAGCTTTCAATCTAGGTTGTTACATGTTGCGGGTTCATACATGTTAATCATGTTTATGCTTTGATAGAACTGGGTGTCATGCGGCAGATGCAGGTTTTAGATTAGTTTTATCATGCTCTGCTTGTATGTTCCTTCTTCTTGGACCCCAGTTCGGCTAGTTTGCCGACTCTGGTTAAGCTTACATGAGTAATGAGTCTTTATAGATCTGTTCAGATATATGTATGCTTTTAGCTTCTTATAATTAGATCGTATCATGCGGTGGATTAATCTAATTATAAGGAGTGGTATGGACTCATAGCAAGTGGTATCATGCGGTGGATTAGCTTTGCTTGAGTTTATACTCGACGGGTTCATGAAGGCTAAACGTGCGGCAGATTAGTTGGATTAGCCTATGCATATGTTATTTGAATAGATTTATATTTACAAATTACCTTTTTACCCTTCTGTTATTCATGTGTTCGGCATTCAACATGTTTATAAGCTCCATCTTTATACTTGCCGAATGACATTATAAATCTGTTTCGACAAACAGCTTTTATAGCTGTGTGCCGTCATGATTGGCTTTCAAAGCCGTACATATGGAACAGCCTGGTCTCACCCAGCATGTTCCAAGGTATTCTCATATTTTTATCCCTTGTTGGTTTTCAGGTCAAATCGACTGGCACGTTTCCGGATTCAGAATACTCCGGGCACCCGATTGAAGCCAGCCTCGTTCGGCTTGCTGTGTGCCTGGCGCAGGGCGTCACATTTTGCGTCAACACACTTTTTGGCACGCCCGGTGGGACCACTTCATTTCAAGATGCCTGAGATCAGCGAGGATCAAACCTTTGATGTGACCATGGACGAACTGCCGCCAGAATCAAAGGATTTGGTGCAACGGGCTTGTGATGAATTTCAGCGCAAATGCTTGGAGACTTTCTCCAAGAATAAAGGTGGCAAGGTCTATCAGAAGCAGACGTTCCCGAAGGTTGTTCCTCATCACCAACCTGAGCTGCCCGACGGTGGTGAAGAAGAAGCTATCCAGAAGATGACTGAAATAATGCACAGGGTTGTATCAGGAGCCGTGACTAATCATCAGTCGGCTTTCTTAAACACTTTTCGTGCTATTATGGTCAATACTTTCGGTCCAAACGCAGATAAGTACTTTGAAGAAGCTGCTGGTCCGATGCAAGGACCATTGTTGTTTCCAATACCTCAACGTCGGAGGGTTGCCGAGAACAGTGGGGCTGGCCCAAGCACAGGTGGAGTGGTTTCTCAGGAGACACAACAACCTCCCTAGACCTATGGCCAGCTCACGTTCGGCACAACAGGGAATGTCCCACAATCTGCTTCTAGAGTGTCTCCTGTGGCGAACAGGATACAGAGAGATATGTTTGGAGATGGATATCGGGAGTTTATGGACTATAACTCGATTAATGCTCTTCCGAATCCGGGTTACAGGAGTTCAGCAGGACTACATACTGGGGGGCAGGCACAAGCAGCTCCTGACCCGAATGTTGACCTCATCATGCATAAGATGGCTGATATGATGCAAAATCAATTCGGCCTGAAACCTAAGAATCAAACTTACACATACAAGTCCCCCTATCCAGAGTGGTACAATCGGGTAGCTCTTCCTCCAAGGGTGAAACCTCCTACTGATTTCACCAAGTTTTCGGGTCAGGATGATTCCAGCACTATAGAGCACATCGGCCGCTACTTGATGCAACTCGGAGAAGCATCTACAGATGAGGCTTGGAGGATTCGGTATTTCCCGTTGTCATTAACAGGACCAGCCTTCTCCTGGTTTGCTTCTCTGCCAGCAAATTCTATCAATACATGGGCAGAATTAGAGCAGAAGTTCCACTCATACTTCTTTACGGGAACTAGTGAAAAGAAGTTGGTCGATCTTATGAGCTTGAGGATGAGACCCGGCGAAACGCCGCAAGAGTATCTGCGCCGATTCAGGGAAACCAAAAATCTCTGCTATTCCTTGAATTTGCCGGATGACCAGTTGCCGGGGATAGCCATAGCTGGCATGTTGCCGAGTATCAAAGAGAAACTATTCGACATGGAGTTTGATGACCTCGGGCAGTTATCCCAAAGGCTGGCGACGATGAGCAATCAAGCTCAGGGATTCAGAAGGAATAATCAATTCCAGAAGGGTGATGTAGCTGCCGAAATGTATCAGGCTTTCCTGGAGGAAGCAAATGAATATGATGATGAAGATGAAGTAGCTACAGCCGAGATAACCTGGTCTAAAGAACCAACTCAATTCAACCAGCGGTGGCTGTTGACGTTTGATAGTGCAAATAAGAATATGAAAGATTCCGCAAGCGCACAGAACATCATTGTAGCATTTTACCGGGAGTATTCCAGAATCGTTATTTATATTTTACCACAGGGAAGCTAGGGTCAAGAATCTGATAACTCACTATCATGCATCTACTAACTCAGAGTACTAATTAGACTAAAGCAGGAGTAATTGATAAATGATATGATATTGAATGGAAGCACAATAAAGAGAATTTAAAGATAAATGTAAAGGTAACTATAGTGGGAGGACAACGGGAGAGATCAAGGTTCCTATGTACTTCTCTATTACTTGGGTTCTAAGGTAACAAAGATGAAAAGATATATCAGTTATAAACATTGGCACTTTGGAGCAACAATACCTTTCTAACTCTCGAAAAAACTGGGAAGAAGGTAGTCAGGGGAAGGCTACCAAAAGCTCTACGAAAACATCAATCCAAACGTGGTGGACTACGAAGGCCTAACAGAGCTGTCACCCCTGGGGCTACCATAACTATTCCGTGGGATTGAGCGCAACCTCAGGTAACCTATAGACTAAACACCATGTCTAATCTATCGATTACTACTCTAATTATGGCCTATAACTAGAGCACTCAATACGAGCAAAGATCCCATGCCAAGATATAACAACTATACTAATCATAATATAAAAGGCATAAAGTAAATAGAGAAGATAAATATATTAAAGCATAAGTCTTACAAAGAAAAGACATACCAAAACTCTGGAACCGGAGCGCAGCTCCGCTCTCCCTAACTCCTGACTAAAGCTAAGCTATTACATTGGAAAATCTAAACCTAATTCTCTAGGGAGGAGAGGTTGTCCTTCGAGGGACGCCTCTGCAAAGACTCTCAGATGACGATGGTGCCTCAGGGGGTCCTGGGTTTATTATATAGGGGCTTCTGGCCTCCCATCTACCTTGGGCAAGCGATGTGGGACTAAATCCTTCGTCATATGCACTTGGGCCTAAATGGGCCAAAACGTGTTGGAGAGGTCAGTTGGAGTGCATCACGCGAAGGGGCGCGAACTTGGGCCCTGTAGCAGACCGGTCGGTCTAGGGAGGAGACCGGTCGGTCTCCCCCTACGACAGGTGGGCCCCGCCTTCCGTGGGTCGCCTTCTCGTGTCTTCTGGAATGTTCTGGAATGTTCTAGAATCTTCCAAGTCGTATCCATCGAGGACTCTCTCATCGGGACTCCAAATGTAGCAAACCATATGTCTGTTTCGATCGTCTCGATGAGCTCTTCGCAATGGTGTGCTCTGTTTCATCACTTGAGATACTTTTATATGGTGAAATATTGATAATCCTGCAAAACAAGTGAGAGCACCAAAACTCGTGGAACTTGTTAGTTTCAAACCCTACAACTATGCTTTGTGATTCATTTTAGGTCATTCTATGCATTAGTTGATGGTATAATATTGACATTAAGGACCGTCAAGAAGTTCCCCCAAGCTTATCCTTTGCTAGTCCCTTAGCAAAGCCAAACTCTACAATGGATCAGGAGTTGCTGCAATATCTGCACTTCTAACAAGTACACATGCATTCAAACAAAAGTTCTCATTTGGATTAGAAAAAGATATCATATTATTTATCACAGGGCTTAGTACTTTACCTTGAATCTTGAGTAATTGAAGGATAGAACGATCAAATCAAGCACCATGTCTCTAGTTCTTTCACTTCACCATTATCCCGGAGTTTTTATGAATTTTCAAAAAACTTAAGAACATATGTTGCCAAATTAAACAATGGATCCAAAGAGAAAGTCAACCATACCATTGAATCGAGAAGTGCATGTGTATGGAAAATGGAGGCGGATGCTCTTTTGAAAGATATCACTCTCTTTTGTTTATTAGAGACACATGGCTATCAAGCTAATTCTACTAGCGGGCACGTGCCCCTTTTTTTCTGATATTCATTTTTTTTCATTTTTTTTTCTTCGAGGTTCCGAACACTTGTCCCTTTTTATTTCCTCAGAATTTTTTTTCTTCTTTTTTTCAATAGCCATATGCTTCCAACAAACTTTTGAGAGGATAGGAATAGATAACCATGAGCATTTATGCGGATGATGGATGAAATGTGTAAGTGGTCTCAATTCAATAGTATGATAACTTCTCACAGGGTCAACAAAGCTTAATTTAACTCAATGCAATTATTTACCATATTAATATTAGAAATTCTCCGGAACTCTAGTGTTGTTTCAGAACAAGATAACAGTAGCTCAGATCACATATCATATCTGTCAATTTCCTAGACTCTGGATCAAGCATTTGCTACCCATGTGTTTAATTTTATTTTAAAGCATCATTAATTTTTTTAAACTTAGGAGAACTCATGCTTGAAGGCTAGGTACTAGAAATAAATACAATAGAGCAACTATTCATCATTTCCATTTTAAGAAATTAGAGAGAGAGTTCTTCAGATTAGACATGCTTTATTTATTTAATCTAACACACACTATAACCTATTATTTAAAAAATATTAAGATAGTAGTAAGACATACCTGAATCACGAAGATAACGGGGGTGTATCTCCCCCAAGCTAATCCCTTCAATCACATCGAGCCTTCATGTGCCCGAATATTTTTGTTCTTTTTCTGGATACACGGGGGGTGCTTCCCCCAAGCTGAATGTTGACGTAGTCGTTCATTCTTGCCATGTAGCGAACTCGTAGTTGAAATGTACTTCCTCTATCGAAGCTTTGATGGATATTGATGGTTGTTGGATAGTGCTCCGACAGTAGATGGAACATTCACTTGCTCGTCAGCTTTTATTGGTCTTTCAGATCCTGTAAAACTCAAATAGACAACAAAACTTATGGAACAGATTAAGCGTTAGTGGTTGGCCACTTAAGCCTTAGTTATCCAGAGTTTCAGTAAGATCTCTTTCTCAATATTTTTGTATTTTTATATTTTTTTATAATGCAAGAGAAAATGCAACAGGATAAATGTATATTTATTTTTATTTTTATGCCACCACGGTAAATATTTCATGTGGGTTTTTACACACCACAGAATTATTCACATGGGGCTTTAGGTTTTATGATGCAGTGCAAGAAGTAAAATATTTTTATTTTCTTCTTTTTTTGTAATGCTGATGCAGAGAAGAAATATGCTATGGAGAGATGATGATGGAAAGTAAACATGCAAAAATAGAAACTAATGCAGAAAAGATAAATATGGATAACTACCGATTTACCTTTCAGCGAGGGTTCAATGTTTTAAGTCCTCTGAACAGGACTTCTCACCATGTTCATTCCTGAGGTGCATCATTTGATCTTGATATGCAAACCTTGATAACTACACCTCTTGATATGGTGTCACTCATGTTCTTCGTTCTTCCAGCAATTTGAAGTGAAGCATTTATTGTGGAAGCTGGCATCATCTTGCTCAGTGTGCATGTTCTTGTAGATCCAGGACCTTCACTCTGTAGAATTTGGGAGTTGACAAACTCATCCATGTTTTGCTCAAGAGTGTGTCCTGCTCATAAAACAAGGTAGAGATCAAGTGCATGGGTTCTGTTGGTGGAAAAACACCAACAGAACCAAAAGTTTTGTTTATTCTTCCTTAGGCACATTGCACAAGATAAACTTGTTGTTTATGTGTTCTATTCAAACTTATCATGAGTGATAGGATTAGAAGATGAGCATGAAAGTAGCATCTTAAAAATATTTAACATATCATATTACTTAACCCAAGAAAGGATAATCTATGTATAGTGTGTCGATCTTTTTATGGTTGTGATATATCATCTTCCAAAGGTTGGATGCACAAAATTTTAGCTTATTAAGATAGTGAGATTCAAGAGAGTAAAGCCAGGAATAAAGAGTAAAGAACTGAACATGTTGAGTTGATTAGGTTGGATCATGTGAGGTGCAACTTTAAACATGTTTGGTTCTTTATGTATGCGCATACCAGAAACAAGGAGAAGCTTTTAAAGTGATGGTCACTTACCTTGAAATGATACTTTATCATTGAAGAGTGATTGCGTCGAACCACCTTGTGGAAGCTTCTCTTGTCTAGCTGGTTGTTGTTCATGAGTGCTTGTCTTCTCTTGTCTATCTTACAGTGGGCCAGCTGAGTCTTGTTCTCAACAGGTCTAGACGATGGAGACTTTGTCAATTATTCTCTTGATTTTTTTTAGGCTCGGGTACTATATCTCCATCTTCGAATTCTTGCAGTGCAGTGGCTTCATCCTTCATGATGTCTCCCTCAATTCCTGGCAGTTGGTTCTTCATTTGTCGGTTGAGTCAACGTCTTCTCTTGGTTTTCTTCGGCTGCTCATAAGTGGTGTAGTTGTTAAAGAAGCAGCGACCCTTTTGATCAAAGATCCAAAAGTGGACGTCTCCAGGTCTGACATAGATGACAACATTGGCGGTGTTCAAGAACGTTCTTCCAAGAATGAGTGATGGATCATATTCTTCTTCTTGGCTGGGGTAGCATCCAGTGGCTTGTACTGATCAAAGTGTTGAAGCTGGATTTCTCCTTCCTCTCCTTGATCGTGAAGCAAATCTAGACAACGGAATTGTGTCTCCCCCAAGCTAGCTTGTGAAGTAGGTGGATGTCCAAATTTCTTCGACAACATGTTCATGAGTTGAAATTGTAGGTCTTGTTGTTGTTGAAGTTCTTCCACCTCATCCCCCAAACTAGCTCTTGTGTTGAAATAATTAGAAGTGAGGAGAACTTCCACTGCTTGTCTTCATAGTGAACCACCAACAGACTTCCTTCGGACGACACATAATGTAGTGGTATATCGTCACCTTGATATTTGTTGTTGGT